>CM037007.1:17777182-17951846 GCA_020826895.1 Aquilegia kansuensis
CTCAGAGGTAGGAACTGGGGAATAACACTGTTCGCCTCTAAGCTCATTTATTTCTAAACATATTCAAACCATTCCCTTAGATTTAAAAAAAAAAAAAAAAAAAAAAAACCACTCCCTTAGATGCAAAGACTTGTGTTGTGAAGAAATACACTATACAGTATGAGCCATCCCTAAAAACCAGTGTGTGTATTCATAGATACAAATATTACCTTCCCAGTTATCTTAGTGTACATCGCAAGCACATCATGTACCGTTGACTCAAAGTGTTGTTGTTGCATCATAGCTCTGCAAGGTAGTGCCAACAAAGTTGAATATAATTGTAAGCTCAGGAGATATTTATACTGAATGAGGATTTACTAATGCATAATAGTATTTTTGACAACTACAGAGAATATGCCATAAAATACAAAGCAAGATGAACTACAAATGTTTAAATTAGTAAGTAAGATGGCGTTAAGATTTGTTGAAATACTTCAAAATATGAAAGGCATATCTATTAATCCAGATAACAATAAAGAGTTAATCTCTAATTTCATAATAATAATAAACAGCCTCACAATAAAAGGAGCCATCGTTGAGCACAAGCAATCAATCATATTAAAACATATATTAATACAGTTAGCAGATACGTTTTTCCCATAAAAACAGAGGATCTTATCTTTATTAACTCTTTGTAAACATATATTTTTCTTATCAGAAAAAATTACATAAATTCCTTCTGATACACTTTGGTGAGGGCTTATAAATTCCAGCGAAATTTCTTCAATTGTCATTTGAATACATATAGATCCCGGTACCTTGTATTTCCTTGGATGATTATACACAATTATATATTGAAGTATTCTCAATATGTTAGCAACTTAACATCTATTGCTTTGACTGCACAAATCATAAGTTCTAGGAGTCTTGGAAATTAGAAGTTTAATGAAGATAGAATTCCAAACTAATTGTTTGGAAATACTAATTTACTGACGATTCTTGGGTGAGATGCTCAAGATAAGTCGAACCAAATAGAAAAGCTATTCTGCGTGTATCTTGGACATACGAGAATAACTGGAAAGGAGTTATTTTTTCTCTACCTCTATGGTTAGCAATGTATTATTCTGTGAAAAATGATAATCACAATTCCATGCAATCTTTCATTATATAGCATATGTAATCAAATATAAATAGCATACGTAATCAAATAACAATTGGGAACATGAGAAGGGGTAAAATTTACCTGAGATATGAGCAATGATCTTCATCATGCTTGTTAACAGGTTCGTATCTGTCATATATTTCATAAAATATCTCATCGACAGGTCCAAGTAGCTCAATTCCAGGCTTCAGTTCTACCCTTCAGGCTGGTCTGTCTCTGCTTCTGTTGAAACAAAAGCGATGTATTTCCCTTTTGGAGCTACATTGTGAGTGTAGGAGCAGCAGAAAAGGTACCTGTAACATCAATGAAACCATGAATAAGCACCATTTAAAACGCATATAGGGTCATTCAGATAATTTCAAAATCTAGAAAAGAAAATTGCAATAAACGAGTTTAGAAGACGTTAGCCTTAATGACTTGCCACAAATAGATCGTGACACTAATGGACAATGCATGCAAATTATAATTGAGCTTTGAATTGGTCTGGTGTCTAACATCATGACATCAGTCAAATGTCAGAAACATAACCACAAAGAAGTTGAGCAAACATACATATCTGATTTACGCCCTAGTTGTTTCTGTGGCAGAATAACCTGGACTGAGTGTGAATCACTAGTTTCTGGGAATTGGATGACTCATTATGCAAATGGCACGAGCAACCTTTCCAACCTTCTTAACCTGTTGCAAATAAAAGGTTACAAAAGCATCCGTAAAGATAACAAATGAGATGTGTACAAGCCAAGACTAGTCAGAGTTTTACCTTGTCAGGTAGATAGGAAGGGTCACATACAACTTTCTTGCCTTTAGCAGTTTCCCCTTCAGATGTCACCCCATAGGCTTTACCATTTCCATCAAATTCCACCTGGAGAACATCATAGTTCAAAACTTGTTTGTTACTTTTAACTCATATAATTTAGACCTAGTACTAAAAAAACCTTACTAATTTTAACGAAGTCCTCCAAGTGTAAGTGTGTGTGTTTGGGGAGGGGGGGGGGGGGGGGGGCTACCAATTTAAAAGCAAAATAGATGCTAAGAAGTTATGCCACTATATATCTGCTTTGGCAGAAAGTCAACTGCATTAACTAACATAAATGCTAGATCTTTCGATAAACCAAAATACTGTTCCTGCAATATTATGCCACTATATAGTCCATTACATCAAAGTGGCATCATTTTGCTGTCAGATCTCTGACAACCTCTTTTCTTAATGGAGGCCCCTTCAAGATGCGTGTGCGTGCATGTGGCGACCAATGGCAGAGAATTGACAGGCACACAAAACTCTGCATATCAAAAAAAATCACAAACATACCTTGCACTCTGGCTTGTTAAGCATGTAGGTACCACCATATACAGCACTCAGACGAGCAAATGCCTGAAATTTCCGTTCATATCCTGTCAAAGCAGTAGGAAAAAAAGGGGCTTTCCATTGATCCAGACTTAGAAATGAAAACAAACCTGGGGTAATTCTCCTAATCCATACAGTGGATAGATATAAGGGGATCCTCCTTGGAAGCGTGCCAAAGATTCCGCATAAAGCTATACGTGAAACAGAGGCATATTATTTTTTGAAGGTAAATTTTCATCTCTAAGAAAATATTTGCATATAATTGATTTAAAATCAGAATCAAAAGGAAGAAAGGAGAGTGGGAGAGGGGGAGGGGGGAGAAAGGATGAAAACTTAAGGTCCTTTGAGAACTGGAAGTCTGGAATCGCATTTAGAGTGATGAAGTTTTATGTTATTCTTTTTTGTGAGATTTGAAATAATCAAGTTGATCATGAAAATAAATGTTTCCAATGAGCGCGAGGCTTAAAAAAGGAGAATAATATGTGTTCATAGTGGTTAGGTAGGAAGTGGGGTCCTGGTAACGCTAAATGTGTGTATATTTTAGATCTGACAAATACTGTAGTTCAAAAGTGGAAAAATTGCTGAAGTTTGTCAATTTGTGTTGATAATTCAGTACAGTAAAATAACTGACCTGTTCTCTTTAATATTTACACAGACCACTTACCTTCATTCTCTTTACAAAATCTAGTGCCGGCTCATCCAAATAGCTGTCATCTATATGAAGTGCCAAAGCATGACCAATAAAGTCCACTGTATTGTCATCTAGCCCATATTTTCTACACCAGAAACAGAAGTTTAGCACGTCAAACAATATCATCAATAGTAATATGCATGAAACAAATTGTCTAGGATGTCTCGAATATGCTGGTAACTTACAAAATACTATAGAAAACTGAAAATTCAAAGCAATAATGTGAAAATAAGGAAGAGGTCAATACGAAATAATATCCCGTGCTGTAACTTTTGTGAGGTCCAGTCCTTCGTGAGACTTCGGATCATTATCTTCATAATCTTGCACATAAATGAAAAACTTCCGAGCACGGCGCTTCTCAAACAATCCCATTAATGGAGATTTCAGAGCTTCAACATCAGTGGCTGGGACTTTGTGAATCTGACAGTTATAATGAAAAGTTAAAAACAGACTCAAAACATATATAAAAACTAGGCTTAACCTCGAACAAAATATCATGTTTGAAACAAAAAAATAAAATAAAAGAGATGGAGAGTGAGTGTACCTTCCCTTTGTTGTAAACAAAACTACCATCAACAGCTTTGAAATTCAGATATTTTGTGACATCAGTATGAATGAGAACACGGACCAAAGCACCATTGGCCATCATGAACTGCCAAACATAGCAAAATTAATTCCAAAGCATCATTTATAGACTAAATGCACTGACTTTGAATGGCATTGTTCCATTTCTTCAGTTCTAAGGGTTATGTGGGAATTGGGATAGAACAACAAGGACTTGTCAAATCCTATACTAGGAAGTAGGAACAAACCTAGCAATGCTCCTTTGTAAAATGAGTATTTTCTTTCTGAAATTATTGAAGAGGTATTGTAGGAATGTGCATTCAAATATGTTACAGACATGGGTATATAAGTCTCATAGTTCAGTATGAACTGACGACTAATTAAATTGTAACTATCAAAAACCTTGAAAGGAATAAGAAGAGAGCAACTCCAATCATCTGTTAATCGCTTAACTCTTACCTGATCTATGTGTCCAATAAAGAAACGTAACAGGACAAACTAAGGAGCTCCAAACTTTGAAACATGCCCACAATCCAACAACAAACTAAAGTTCTAATGATCAATAAAGGCCCACAGATCAAAGAAAAAAATACATAGACGATGAGATTTTATTAACCAACTACAGAAAAATGTTTAACAAGAAAAGTGAAGAAAAAACCTTAGGTATCATATCAACGTTGTATTCCTTGCTGGAGCCCAATTGTTCTGGAGGCTTGTCATTACTCCTGAATCGCTTCCACAGCTATAACCAGGAGGAAGAAAACGACGAGCAGAATAATTTAGTTTTAACTCTTGAAAAATAAATCCATACATCAAAAGTACGAAAGCAATCAAGCATTTATACCTGAACAAGACTAAGTGAAGATGACTCTCCTCCATAATAGTCATTCCTATCCATATGCAAAACCTGTTTTTCAAAAAGAAAATTGTAGGTGAATTTAAACAAACAAACCAACTAATGATCCCTCATTAAAGCAACATAACATATTTCCGATATTTCTTTTTTATTGAAATAAAAAAGGAAAATCTGAGATATGAAAACGGTCCAACAACGAGCAGTGTAAAGGAAATTTCGATTGCAGACTTTCTTAACATGAGATGTTTGGATAAATATTGTGCTTAATCTAATCATTATCAATTGAATTATAGATCGAAAATCAGGGATGATCTTGTAGTCATAATAAGGGATGATCTTGTATGAATTAATTTCAATAACTATAGATGATGCAATCAAGATCAAAATTTGAGAATTTAAGATCGTTAAATCTTAAGATAAACAAAGGTAATTAGTAATGACGTTTCAATAATACTGATTACTGATCAGATCTTTGATGCAGCAATGCGGATCATAGAAACTTATACAAATTAAAACAAGCAAATTTGAAACTTATACAATAATGAATCAATTGATTAACAAATTAATAGGAAGGAGAAAGAAAGAGTTATACTTTGAGACCGTCGACCGAGAGAAGACCACTGAGAATGCATTCTTTGAGACCTGTTCCTAAAACTATAACATCGTATTCCTCATCCATGTTTGTCTGCAAGTTAGTAATACAGAGTAAGAGATCTCAGAAAAAGAGAGAGAGAAAGGTGGAGATGGAGATGGAGAGAAGGAAGAAAACAAATGGAGAGAGCGGGAGAAATAAATATATGTGAGTGAGAGAGAGAAGAAGGGAACAAGTCAAGTCTTTATAGCGCGACATTTCTAATAGCAATTGCCGGTATGAAATCCACTTGGTATCTTAACTTTTCTGCCAAGTGTGCGTTCCATTCTCAATTTTATCATCATGCTCCGATGCTGCATCGTGCAATGCTGCTCTGCTGAAAAAAATTTCTTTGTCGTTTTGTCTTGATCATGGCTCACACTACAAATGATTTGGAATTTTCAAATTTAAAATATTTGCACAATCGGTATCCAAGCCCCACAGTTTGATAACTGAGGCCTCCAATAAGTAAACCCACCTCACTCAGATTTTGTAATTCAGTAAACATGTCGTCCTCATAGTAAATAGTAAGTCAAACTGAAATTTCAATTAAACATCTCCTAATCTATTCAAATTGTTTCTTTCTAATTTTTATCGCTAAAATTTATGATTGGATTCATTATACATCCCCTACATAAACAACTTAGAATCACAAAATTTTGAGTTTTTTGAAACCACAACAACTTATAATCACTTATAGTTTGATTTTTTTTTTCTCAATTAGAAAGAATTTGTATCAAGTGTAAAAAAAAAATTAGTACAATAAAAGAAAAAAGTTATTGAAGTGGGTGTTCTCCATGGTTTCCAACAAAAGTTCTTCTCCAAAATCTCTTTCAAAGAAACCAATTTGTATTACTCTTCTACTAAAGAGCGAATATTGTTAGTGAATAAGAAATACAAATAAATAAAATTGAGAAAAGATGGAAAGAAAGAGATAAGTCGTGATAGAAGTGGAAACGAAAAAATATATATTTTATATAGGATATATTTACTAATAATCATTTAGGATATGTTAGGTATTATTAAATTTATTTGGTGGGGCATAATTACTAATTCGTGCGGCTTGGATACCGTCTCTATTTAAATAATATAACTCCATTTTTTTTTTCTAAAGAAAATAATTTAATTTCGAACTCTTGTTATATTTGTGAGTATGTCAAATTTTATTTCTATGGAGCCATGGATATTTATATGTACACAAAATTGTTGTTGCAAAAACTTCTTTAGAGTTGGATGCACAGTTTAACAACTCCATCTTTAAATGTTATCTTTTTTTATTTCTTTGATTAATTTTTGTTAATTAGAAGACAAACACCTCCTCAATCCATGTTAGAGGGGATTCAGACCTTTTAATACCCTTTGAGCATTTCCCTTTTTATTCTATTCGGCGGCTTGGACTGATTTTACAATATCGAGTGCAATTGTGGCGAGGTTAATGGGATCCATCTCTTTTCATAACTCATTGATCTATAAGTTATTCTCAAAACAATTATAAATCTTCTTTTAATCTTCTTTTCATCTTCTCAAATAAAATTTAAAAACATATTTATAGGTTTACCCCTAGTGACAATAATAAATAATAATAATAATAAAAAAAAAAAACCCTCTTAAGATTAGGTTTACCCCAAGTGAATATTTCGATGTAACACAGTTAATAAATTTTAGGAATCTCTAAAAGGTATGTAAAGAATTTTTGGAAGACAACTCACACATTTTCATAACATTGAATTCCATGCATCAATTTGTTTGGAACTTTTAGGATTTATAAGTAGGGATATCTTCAACTATCCAATAACTCCAGTTTGTGTTAAATCTAAAACACTAGAAAAAAAAAATTATGTTCTATTAAGTATCAACATGGATGTGAATCAGATGCAGAGAAGATTGGTTAAATATATATATCGTTCTACGTTTGGTAGGGTGTTAGAAAAGTTATTACTTTAACAAAAAAATATTGGGTGATAGTTTTGTTTAGTTTTCTTGTTCTGATGGTTCTTTTTGGTGTGGTTTGAGGTTTTGATTTTTATTATTTTTGGGATGGTCCATGTGAGCAATGATTTTTAGATGAATACTTCTTACAATTTCTGCGACTTCAAAATGACGACAGTTCTGGGTTTGTGGTTGAAGTTTTTACCCTTTACTTTGACAATTGATTTTTGTTATTTTAGGGATAGTCCATTTGAGCAGGGATTTTTAGATAAATACTTTTCACAACTTTTGCGACTTTAAAATGACGACAGTCTTGGGTTTGTGTGTTGAAGTTTTTACCTTCTACTTTGATCGTGCTCAAAATCTTATCTGTGAAATAAATAGAGCTATGTAAGCTTTCAGTTTTTTTTTTTTTTTTTTCTTTTTCATTTGCTTGTTTTATGGAGCAACCAACTGTGGATCTTAAACGTGTTGATTATTTTCTCCATGAGTTAAAAGGGAGTAACTCCAGGTATTACAGATTTGTTTATAATTTTTGTTTTAAGTAATATGTTATTTAAGATTTTATCTGATCTACTAGATTATATACCACCATTTTATCAACTTTTAGAAAGTTGAGATCCATAGGTTTATTTACTAGTTTCCACTCATTGACAGTTCAATCTTATGATGAGTATGAGCTTGTTTTTTGACATTTTGTACGAGAGCCAACCTCATGTCAAAAGAATGTGACTATAGAGCAAAAATAAAGTTTCGACGAGTACGAGTTTGTTTTTGAGATTTTATGTAAGAGCCAAACTCATGTCTAAATTTTTTTTCCATAGACCGAAAATATTTACTATTGGGTAAAGTCCATTAAGACAATACATATGAGGACATCGTCTTTACAATAAGGTGAAATATTAAGATACTATGGATGTAATGGACTTTCCTTGCTTGGTAACTAAATTTTTTGAGGAGTATCGTTGTTTGGTTCGTAATGAAGTGTTGTAGATCATTGTCACTATGAAGTCAATGTAATTCAGAACTGAGATCAAAGCTGAATATTTTGGTTTAAACAATAAATCAATTATCTATACGTTCTTGTTTTTTTTTTTATTAATGTTGGTTTAGTTGTTTTTAATTCACAGTGTGGGTGTAAATAGAGTTTTACATAATTCTGCATTGTCTTTATAAACCTTTGCAAAGAACATAACTTAGAAGAGTGAGTTGTATTCCTAATTTCCTTCTCTATATAGAAGATAATAATGCAAGTGAGCTGGAAGCAATTGTCATGCCGTTTCTTATATCCAAGTTTTTTGGTTTTGCCATCTATATGATTTTATCTGATAGTTTGAATTATTTTGAGATGATTGACTTTTGTAAGGTTTATAAGAACAAATACTTAACCCTTCTATTAGTTTGTAGATTAATATCATACAAAGGTGAAGAGTTTCATGACGAAACCATTTTATTGTCAATCACTCGCTCAAATCCTCAAAGTTTGGGCAATTAATTTGATAATCGTGAAAGCCTTTGGATGTGGATTCCCTCAAAGAAAAATGTGGTAACCGATTATAATGCCTACAATTTAAAGGGGTAGGGGCCCCTTAACCCCGCTTGCCAATAGCTAAAAATAAAATAAAAATTAACACATTGCTTTTACCGCTTCAAACAATTATATTGTGTTTCTCGTTTTTTTACATTAAAGATTGGCTTGCTTACATTATAAGATTAGTTTGTTTATATCTCAATTTGAACAACAATTTATGGTCATATTTTAAAGCTTTATTTGCTCAATTGAATTACCTACAATATGATTTAACACTACTATAAGCCGATCTTTGCTCTACATACAATATTACTTGTCTACCATTCAACCAATGTTAAAAGATGTAACGGGACTTTTTGACAACAATGTTCCGACAACTTTGAAGATGCAATTCTTGTAATAGATTATTATTTTACTTTTTTTTTTTATTGGAAATGGCGGTGGTGGAAGAGGCCGTGGATATGTTGATGGTGGCGGTGTTTGTCTGATTTTGTGAAAATGACTTAGGGTTTGGTACAAATTAACTGATTTTGACAATTGCATTGTTCAATTTAAGGTTAGAATGTTAGCATTGTTTTAATGTTATAACATCACATGTTGCCACTATATAATTTCATAAAAACTAGGGATACGTACAATTTTCAAAAACACTATCAGAACATCATTCCGACGGACTGAGATGACGATCACCCTTAAATCCAATAAAAAAATATGTACTTCTAGTTCATCTTGAGGATGGGTTTGCTTGTTGGCAAGAAACACATGAGTACATGATAAATACGTTTGAGTTGGATTTCGATTTGTCCTCGTAATCTAGAAATTATGAGCCAATCCAGTAGCGAGATCAATGGCTTGAAACTTCTTATTCAAATCAAATGAATTATGCATCCGAATGAGACTCAGTTAGTTAAAAGATAAACACCTCCTTGAAGACGACCATTTCCGTATATCAAACATTGGTCACAACAATCACAAATAGGGTAATAACCAGATCTTTGCGGCAACTATACAAATTGGTAATCCATATGGTGCTGGTTTTCGTTAAGAGTATAGGATTGCAAGTTCACCACTAACTACTAAAGATTTACATCATCCAGAGGAGTAATGTATGGGATTTAGGGGTGGCAGTTTTGACACGGGATCCACAAACTCGACCCGAACACGACCCGTTTTTTTGCGTGTTTGGGTTGACACTTACCTGTTTCGTGTCGTTAACGTGTCTAACCCGTTAAGCTTATTTGCTAAGTGGGTCGTGTTCGTGTCCAACCCTCAAACCCATAAATAACCCGTTTTTACACGATTGTCATTGGATTCTTTAGTTTCCCCTCAAGTTATTCCACTGCTATTCTTTTTCTTTATTAGATCTAATAACAACAACAGCAAAGCAATTCTTCTTCTTTACTAGATCTAATAACAACAACAACAAAGCGAATCCCATTATTTGATGATTGATGAATAATCTGGGAGAAAAGAAACATGAGCTCTAACAAATTGGAGAGAAAGATTGAATCTTTCTGTGTAATTTACAAAAAAAAAAAAACAAAGTTCAAACTAAACCCAATTCTTAAATCTAACTATATTCTCAATATTTCAAAATTTTACAAAAAAGAATAAAGACAAGAGGAATTTTGTTGTTGTTGGTGTTCGTCTCTATTGCAGGATTTCTTCAAATAAGGTGGAGAAATAGTTGGATTTGCTAAGAAAGTGGTGGTGGCAGTGGTGGTGGTGTTTGATAAGGTGATGGTGGTGGTGGTGGTGTTTAAAGTGGTAGTGGTGTTTAACGTGGTGGTGTGATGGGGTGCAGCAGTGGCGGATCCAGGATTTTGAAAGAGGGTGGGCTTGGATGAACTAAGAAAAAAAAACAATAACACAAACAAAAAGAAAAAAAAATTAATTTAAAATTGACAAAGTAAACAAGGTTCTCATTATTTGATCGAAATAGAAAAGAAAAACAAATTGGCTGAGATACTTGTAAATGTAGTGGAGATTTTGTGCCGGAAAGTTGGAGAAGAGGATCGGAGAGAGGAAGGTTTTGAGTGATTGAAGGTGGCTGAACTATCTGAGCGTGGATAGCTGCCTACGTATCTGGAGGGGGCGATCCAGAATCAAGCCAAACGTAGTTCCTTTTATAGGTGGCTTAGGTTGTGGATCAACGTTCGAATCATAAATAGTGCGGATATTTCGGGATTTAATGAGATAGATTCGTAACTGCCATAAGATTTGGAGTTTGAATTCGTCTAACTCGGTGTTCAGAGTAAGTTAGCCCCAAGTCGGATATGCTCGGATGTTTTGTGAGGTTATGATTTGAACAGAAGTGAAGGAAGTATAGTCTTATTCGAAGTCGGATGAAATAAGTGTTAAGTCGGTGTTATGTATACCGAGGTAGTGGGATTAGGATTTGAGTAAGACGAGTGAAGTGTGGTTTTTGAGATGAAGTCGGGTGAAATAAGTGTTAAGTCGGTGTTTTGTATACCGAGGTAGTGGATTAGGATTTGAGTAAGACGAGTGAAGTGTGGTTTTAGAGATGAAGTCGGGTGAAATAAGTGTTAAGTCGGTGTTTGGTACTCCGAGTAGGAGAACTCGGTAGTGGGTATATACATAGCCCCTTTTCATTTGGGCTGAAGGTATGTGATTGCCTTAGGGTAAATGAAAATTAAGTCGGCTCTGAGGGAATGCTATATGGATCACCAAAAGGTAAAGATTCCATTGTGTGCTGCCTTTGATGCTAGCTTATATTTTCGAGGCTTAGGGACATGATTAGTCCTTGAGATACGTGTGTCGTCTGTACACGTGGAAGGCAGTTTTGGTTTTTGAATTGGAAATATCAAGCGTGGTTTGGTGGGAGAGTGAACGGTTGAAGGTTAGATTTGAAGATTATCATCTGACCGTTGCTTGTTGAGAAGATGTGCGGCTGAGATTGTGCACATGGTTTTATAAAACACATTGCGTGTAACTGCTGGAAGAGACCAAGGGTTTTTGCAAATGTTTTAAAGCTTCTGCTGCTAAGTTATTTCGAAGGTACTCTCTCTTCTTCTTCTCCGTTTTCTGTCTGTCTTGTTACAGTTCTTGCCTGATTCTGATTGAAGTTGTTGTTGTTTTCCGTTCAAATTGCCTGAATTCGTTGCTTGGTGCCATTTCTGTTGCTTGCATTTGCTTTTTGGTTCTGTTTATCGCGTTTCCTTTGTTTTTTCTGCTTAGTCTTCTTTTTTCCGCCATTGTTGTCTGTATATTTTCTTCATTTCATTTGGTGAAGATGAGTAGTGGTACCGAGCGGGTTAGTGAGAATACTGGTGGTGGTGAGGCGAGTACTAGCCGAGCTATAGATGATGAGGAGATTTATAGCCGACATGGGATGGATGTCGAGAGAGCTCGGAAAGCATTTCCAAAAGTTAGGGATGCTTATGACATTAGGATCCCCGACCTCGAGATGTATAGAGTAGATAACAGATTAGTCGATTTGTGTGGGGATGACACCTCGACTCTGATCTGTGAGGGCCAATTGCGAGCTGGGATGCGACTTCCCTTCTCGAAATTCGTCTGTGACCTCCTGAATCATTATGACAAAGCCCCCATAATGATGAACAGCAGCTTCTGGAGGGTTATGTTAATATTCGAGGAGCTGAACAAGCTCGGCTATGACATATGTAAGGCTGATGTCGTAGCGTACTTCACCTGTGTGGAGGGTCGGTCCGGTGACTTTTCCTTTTTCACTTAATAGGAGGGCTGAGCATGGTCCTCACGACCTTTACAATGCACCGAGTTCCAATGATAATTGGAAGAAGTCGGCCTGCTATAGGGTTAGAGGCTCGTTCATCCAGCCTAGTGCCTATCTGAAGCACTTGCGCATTCCCCGTATAGGTACTTAGGTCGTTTGCTTTGTATCCTGTACTTACTTTATTTCCGTGTTCTTCCATGTTTGCTGACTCGTTTTTGTTAGGTACTGTAGATCATACTCGGGATTATAATCAAAAGATTGACGGGGCGCCTTCTTCCGGGAATATTCTCGAGTTTGCAGAAAGAGTCTTGGGAACGCAAGCGTGAAATCCCTGCCTCATCTTGCGCATCTGTTTAAGGATCCTCGTCCGAAAAGGGTGCCGGTGGTGTACGTGTCGAGCCAGCTGTCTCGAAGGTAAAGAGGGTCAGAAAGAAAAAGGACCTACCTACCGCTGAGGCAGTTGCCACAGTTGCTGTTCCTCGACCCGGAGATCCACCTGTCGAGGTCCGAGTTGCTTTACCGATGGGTCCAAAGCCTATTCCTGGTCCTCCTCCTAGCCAGTTCGGTAGGGGGAATATTGAGCTGGAGTCCTCGAAGAAGAGGAAAACTGCCAAGTCGGCTGGAGTGACCGTGGCTGCTCCCGGCGTAACTATTTTGAATGACGCTGAGAGAGCCGGGAAAGAGAGGGAGGCTCAGCGAGCTCGTATCCAGAGAGAGAAGAAGCAGAAAGGGAAGTCGGTCCATCTTGGGGATGAGGATCCTCCGAAATTCCCTGCTGATGGTCATTTTGCTCCTATCTTCCCTTATAAGGACACCTATGTGAAAGCCAGTGATGCTGCCTGGGAAGACGAAGACATGTGTATCACCCTGATGGAACACATGGCTCTAGATGCCGATGGAGCTCGGGCTTGCGGACGTTCAATTATGGACGACCTGAAGGATCTGAGCTCATCTATGTACAAGGTAGATTCTGCTCATTGTTTAATATTCTTTCCTTAGCATTTCCGTTGCGTGACCTCGGTTGGTATATCGTTTCAGATGAACATCATTCACTGTAAGTGGATGGCTCTGCTCGAAAGAGCTAACGAGAAGGAGAGGGAGGCCCGGAAGCTAAGGAGACCCTTGCTGCCGAGAGGGCCGAGTTGAGGAAGTTGCGCAATCAGCTAAATATGGAGGAGAAGAAAGTGAGGGTCCTGAACGACGAGGTGTTGGGGGTCAACAAGAAAAATGTTGAACTTGAACAGAAAAATGTTGAACTTGACACCGAGTTGAAGGCGACCAATGAAAGGTATGAGGCTGACAACGCCCCGCTCGGTTGAAAACATTACTGCTTGGCAGAAGATGGCTTACTATTGGCAGCGACGTGGAATTTGCCGGGAGCTGAAGATTAAGGGACTCATCACCGACTTCGATCCCTTAGCCGATAATGAGCAGATCAATGCATAAGCCCAAGCCCAATTCGAATCAGATCAACAAGTGGAGAGGGAGAGAGTTGCTACACTGGCTAGTGAGCTCGAGGGTGATGATGAAGTGGCCGAGGATGGTGCGCCGGTTGAAGAGGCCGGTGTGCAGGAGGGTGAAGGAGCTGAGGCTATGGACCATGAGGCTGCTGCCTAGCGTTTCTTTTGTTTGAGGGATGTGAGGTTTTTGTTTTTTGAACATCTGGCTGTATAAAACTAAAGAGGGATAATTTCGACTCAGGTCGGTCCTTCGAATATGAATGGTTTGAATGTACACTTTGTTTTGAAGGAATCTGTTTTATCCATGTACGTATCCTATTGTATGCCTTAAATATTCTAAGTATAGATTTGATGCCTTTAGCCTTGGTATGTGAATTCTATGGAATGTATGCGTTAAGATATTTTCCATTCCATGGTCTATCTACTCGATTTCCTTCATGATCAATTAATCCTGTACGCTCCATTACCCAAGTCGGATTGAATAATGTAGGGTCCTTCCCAATTAGGGTTGAATTTTCCATCACCCGCGATCTTTGTGTTCTGAAAGGTTTGTCTTAAGACCAAGTCTCCTAGTCGGAAATTCCTTGGCCTTACTCTCTGATTGTAGCTCCTTCTTAATATTTGCTGGTAACGAGCTGTTTGTATGATAGCTTTATCTCGCCTTTCTTCCAACATGTCTATCTCATGTGCTAGGAGATTCTCATTTTCCTCTGACTCTACCAATTCCGACCTAGTTGTTAAGTATGTCAACTCGGTGGGTATGACGGCTTCAGTACCATAGCATAGTGCAAATGGTGAAACGCCTGTCGAGGTGCGTGGAGTCATTCTGTAGGCCCATAGGACTCTATCTAGCTCTTGTATCCACTTATCTTTTTCCGCTTCCAACTTTTTCTTGAGTGTGTTCATTATGGTCTTGTTAGTGGCTTCAGCTTGGCCATTACTTTGTGCGTATCGTGGTGTAGATAACGCGTGATTGATCCGCCAATCCGAGTAAAACTCCTTAATCGTGTTCCCACAAAATTGTTGGCCATTATCAGTGACTAATGTGTGTGGTAGGCCAAATCGGGTTATTATGTACTTCCAAATGAAATTCTTGACTTCCTGTTGTCTAATTTTCCGAAGTGGAATAGCCTCAACCCATTTAGTAAAGTAATCCGTGGCAACTAAAAGATATCGCTTTTTATTCCTGTCCCTCGAAAGCGGCCCCACAATATCGAGCCCCCACATGGCAAACGGCCATGGGCTAGATATTGTCTTGAGGTCTCTTGGGGGTTGATTATGTAGAGGTGAGAATCGTTGGCATTTATCGCAGTGTTGCACAAAGATCTCCGAGTCAGCCTGCATGTAGGGCCAGAAGTAGCCTTGATTTCTTGCTTTTTGTGCTAGGGAACGAGCCCCAGCGTGGTTTCCACACTCTCCTTGGTGGATTTCTGCTAGTATCATCTGAGCTTGTCTAGGTTGTAAGCATCTGAGGTAAGGTCCTCGGACCGATTTTCTGTACAACCTTCCATCTAGGATCAAGTAACTCTTGGTTTTTCGTTCTAGTTTCCTAATTTCCGACTCGTCGTCTGGATATATTCCCCTGATATAGTTCATTATTGGACCCATCCACGAGTCTTGAATTTCTTGTTAGGATATGTCAATGAAGTCTGAGATTGTATTGACGCGATAGGATTTATCTTCGTATGCTGGAGTATTTCTTATTTCGACCTGTATTTCCCTAGCTGTTTCCGTGTCGACTTGGGATGCCAGGTAGGCGAGACTATCCGCGTGACGGTTGTCATCCCGGGGAATATGTTGGATTTCCCATTTCTCAAAACCGTTTAGCAAGCTCTTCGTGTATTGAAGATATAACTTAAGGGTTTCCTCCCTTGTTTCATAATCCCCAAGTAATTGACTTACCACTAGTTGGGAATCACTGTAAATCTTGATTTTCTGCAAGTTAATATCTCTTGCCATACGTAAGCCCATTACCAGGGCCTCGTATTCCGCATCGTTATTCGAAGAGGTGAAGTTCAGCCGTATTGACTTCTCGATTACTACCTTCTCGGGAGATATGAGTGTTATACCTATCCCGACTCCGTTATTATTTTTTGATCCGTCTACATATAACTTCCACATGGGATCTCCCTGTGGGAAATCGTCCCGCGGTTCTTCCTCGGGTATCCAGGTGGTATCTTCGAATGGATAGTCAACGAGCAGATCGGCGACGACCTGGCCTTTCTTGCTATTTCGGGGCGTAAAAATGAGTTCGTGATCCCCCAGCTCCTGGGCCCATTTGGCCATTCGACTTAATTTGTTTCTATTTTCCAACACTTGCCTCAATGGGGCATCAGTTATAACTCTAATTTTGTGCGACTGAAAGTATGGTTTCAACTTCCTAGAGGCGAATAATAGGGCCAAACCTACTTTCTCGAGGCTAGAGTACCTGAGTTCGGATTGTAGCAGAGTTTTACTATGAAATAAATGGGTCGTTTGTTACCTTGTTCATCTCTGAAGAGGACAGCGCTGATTGCATGTTCGGAGCTGCCTAGGTACAATCCGAGTACGTCCCCTGGCTGGGGTACTGTTATGACTGGCGGGGTTGCCAAGTAAAGCTTCAGTTCGTCGAATGCCTGCTGGCATTCCGTCGTCCACTCGTATTTGGAACCCTTCTTGAGTAGCTGTAACAATGGTCTTTGCTTGTCGGATGCACGAGCAATGAACCTATTTAGTGCGGCTAGCATTCCGTTTAACTTTTGAACTTGCTTCTTCGTTGAAGGACTCGGCATATCCAATATTGCTCTGATTTTCTCGGGGTTAGTCTCTATTCCTCGTTGCGTGATTAGATAACCCAAAAACTTGCCTGACGCTACGCCAAATAGGCATTTTTGTGGGTTTAGCTTCATGTTGAAGTTGTGGAGCCTTTTGAAGGTCTTTTCCAGGTCGGATATGTGAGATGATTTGAGTTTACTTTTAACTATCATATCATCTACGTATACCTCCATGGTGTCACCTATCATATCCTCGAACATTCGTGTCGCGAGTCGTTGATACGTAGCCCCGGCATTGTGTAGCCCAAAGGGCATGACCGTATAGCAATAGGTGCCTCTTTCCGTGATGAACGCTGTTTTTTCCTGGTCTTCTTCTGCGAGCTTAATTTGGTTATACCCTGAGTAGCCGTCCATCATTGAGAGGAGCTCGTGGCCAGCAGTAGCATCCACTAGTTGATCTATCCTTGGTAATGGAAAGCTATCCTTTGGGCATGCCTTATTTAGGTCTGTGAAGTCAATGCATACTCGAATTTTGCCGTTTGGTTTCACGACGGCTACTATGTTCGAGAGCCAGTCAGGATATTTGACTTCTCGTATGAATTTAGCATCAATTAGTTTCTGGACCTCGGTATTGACCTCCTTAGCTAAGTGGGGGGCCAATTTCCGTGCCTTTTGTTTTACTGGTTTTTTCGTTGGATCTACATGAAGTTTATGGCATGCAATATTAACATCTATTCCGGGCATGTCAATATACGACCAAGCAAAAATATTCTTATTCATTTTCAAAGTTACAATGAGTTGCTCTTTTACAATAGGGTCTAAATTAGCTCCTACGTATACAACTCTAGGTTCGGCTTCAGTGCCTATGTTGACTGGCTCACCCTTCTCGATGGTTGGGGAGTCGGTTACAAGCTTGCCTTCAGGGGCATCAGTGGTTGGCTCAGAAATGGCCTTGCCGTCAGGGGCTTCAGAGTTTGGCTCAGTACCGACCTTGCCGTCAGGGGCTTCAGAGGTCGGTTCAGTAGTGGCCGTGCCGTCAGGGGCTTCAAAATTTGGCTCAGTACCGACCTTGCCGTCAGGGGCTTCAGGGGTCGGCTCAGTAGTGGCCATGCCATCAGTGGCTTCAGATATCTGGTTGACAGTGAGCCTGTCAGAGCTAACGACTGTCACCTTTGTTGCTTCCTTGTTGGGGAGGGGTATGACCTCGGGAATGGCGTGGCAGCCATGTGCCTCAATTTGGTCACCCCGGAGTTCCATTATACCATTAGGTCCAGGGAATTTGATGACCTGGTGGTATGTAGACGGAACAGCCCCCATTTTGTGAATCCATTTCCGACCCAGGATAGCATTGAACTGTGTCGGGACATCGAGGACATAAAAGAGGCATTCAACGGTAACCTCATCCTCATCCTCTCCTGTAGCGACAGGGAGGGTAAGCTGGCCTTTTGCCGTTGTCTCTGTCGAGTTGAAAGCAAAGAGTGTGACATTGGGGGTCTGCAAGACCGAGTCGGGCATGAGCATTTGAGCGAAGGCCTTGTTAAACAATACGTCACAAGAGCTCCCTGGGTCTATCAACACCCTCTTAGTGGTCCACCCACCGATTCGGATATGAACAACTAATGCATCAATGTGTGGCAAGCACACCTTCTTCAAGTCGTGGTCAGAAAATATCAGTGCATTCTTTCCTTGCACCTGCTTTGTTACTATTGCTTGATGAGTGAGCTGAAATATGTGGTGAATGTGATTCACCTTCTGTCGCTTGGCTCGGGATGTCCATTCAGGTGGACGAGTATCCATGATCATATTTATCGTTCCTTTTGCTTTGGAGGCGTTGTCTATTCTCTTGCGCTTGTCACTAATCTTTTGGCGGAGGTCCTCGGACTCCTCTGCCAAGAAATCGTTCAAGTGACCATCCATCCTGAGCTTGTGGCAATAAGTTCGGAGATACCGACAATCCTCAGTTGCATGATGTCGGCAATTGTGTAGCTTGCAGAACGGGTTTTCCTCGATGGGTTCAAGCTCATGAATTGTTGGCTTGAAGTAATCTTCTTCTTTGATTAGTTCATATAGCTGTGTATATGAACATTTGAACGGGTTAGGAAACTTGTGCTTCACCGAGCTGTTAGATTGCTTTCCCCGGGGGTTATCTTTTGTTGTTTTTGGCTCAGGATTTTTGGTCTTGACCGTCTGTACGGCAGAGACACGTTCTCTTGTTTTTGCCAGTGCCTCTTCGAGTTTAATGTATTTATCAGCACGGACATACAGGTCCTCCAGTGTCTGTGGTGCGTCCAGGATAATATTTTTTCCCAAGGCGGTTTCGGTGTGAACGGCCGAGATGAACGCTAACAGGCATGCGTTCTCATCTGGGCTATCTGCCTTGAGGCACTCCTTCTTAAAGCGAGCCATGAACTTTTTAGTTGTTTCAGTATCATCCTGCTTGAGTCGGAATAATGCGGCTACATCAATTTTTCGCCGCTTATTGTGGATATATTGGGTGACAAAGAGTGCCTCGAGCTGGTCGTACGACGTGATTGAGCGTTCTGGGAGTCGGTGATACCAGTCGATGGCACTACCTCGGAGTGAGGCAGAAAATAGTCTGCAGAAGATGTCCTTGTACTTGGGCCATAGTGCCATGCTGGTTTTAAACTGTAGGACATGGTCCATAGGGTCACCACTTCCATCATAGGTTGTGAACTTAGGGGGAATGAAGTGTGGGGGTGGTTCCTGGTGAAGGAGGTCATCGTGTAAGGGTTCTGTCCTATATTTTTCTAAGGTGGTGTTGGCCACCTTTTGAGTAGTATTAGCCTTACCGGATTCCTGGTTGTTCTTATGAAGCTGGGCTGAAAGTTGTAGGAGGCGGTTGTGGGTTTCTTGCATTTCAGCCATGGTGGGGGCGGTGGTGTTGCTGGAAGTTGGTATGACGATAGGGTTGTTGGTGTTGATTTCATCAGTTGCTTGGCCAGCTGCCGGAGGGGTGGTAGAGCTTTTCAGTTGAGCGTTTTCTGCTAGCAACTTGTTGATTTGCTCCTGTTGTTCAGTGAGTTGTCGTTGGAAGGTCTCAAATTGCTCTTGTGTGATTCCAGCCATGGTCTTCGTCAGGTTATGATTCGTTCACAGTCAGTCGGCGCCAATGTAAATGTAGTATAAATTCTATGCCGGAAAGTTGGAGAAGATGATCGGAGAGAGGAAGGTTTTGGGTAATTGAAAGTGGCTGAACTATCTGAGTGTTGATAGCTGCCTACGTATCTGGAAGGGGCGATCCAGAATCAAGCCAAACGTAGTTCCTTTTATAGGTGGCTTAGGTTGTGGATCAACGTTCGAATCATAAATAGTGCGGATATTTCGGGATTTAATGAGATAGATTCGTAACTGCCATAAGATTTGGAGTTTGAATTCGTCGAACTCGGTGTTCAGAGTAAGTTAGCCCCAAGTCGGATATGCTCGGATGTTTTGTGAGGTTATGATTTGAACAGAAGTGAAGGAAGTATAGTCTTATTCGAAGTCGGATGAAATAAGTGTTAAGTCGGTGTTTTGTATACCGAGTTAGTGGGATTAGGATTTGAGTAAGACGAGTGAAGTGTGGTTTAGAGATGAAGTCGGGTGAAATGCGTGTGAAGTCGGAGTTTGGTATTCCGAGTAGCAGAGCTCGGTAATGGGTATATACAAAGTTCCTACAACAACTATTTGGTCAAAATTCCCGGCAACGTTCATGACTATTATGTTACATGACTATCAACCAAACAACTAAGGCAGACACGCCTAACAAACAAAAGTAAGGTGGCTTGATCCCTATTTGGTATGTAGGCAACTATTTTATCGGTACAACCAATATATTATTTTTTCACCATGACCGCAAAAACAGGCTACTCACATTAAATTACAGGGAGAACTATATGCACAGTAGAAGAAATTTTAATATGCGAAATACTATCAAATCCGACACTTTTGTCAAAGCAGTCATAATTAAGCCAAATCCAAACCAAAAGCTCCATATGAGCTCGAGTTCTAGCAGGGAAACTTATGCACCAATACCCAAGATTGAAATAGTGTATGAAAGATGACAAAGCAAGTAGTAAAGAAGTAAACCTACTTAACAACAACAAACAATAGTGAGAGACACCAAAATAATGTGGTTCGGCTTGATTGCCTACGTCCACGGACAAACAAATAGAACTTTTACTATTGGAGAAGATAGTACAAAGCTCTCAAACAAATGGAGAAACCCTAGGTTTCCTCCCTTCTCAAATCCTCACCAAATCTCTCAAAGAGACAATCACAAATTGAGGATACAAACTCTCTCTCACACTTGGATGGAGACGATCATACAAGCCCTCACGAAGAAACCAAAGTGTTCTTCCTCACAAAAGTTCTCTCAAACTTGCCAATGGCTTCTCACAATCTCTCTCACATCAAGATTAGGTTTTCCAACCTCTCATTGGCTTTATATCATAGTCTTACAATCAAACACGAAATGGGCTTAAACAGGCCCATATGCAGCAAAAACAATGAGGACGTACGTACGTCGAAATCACGTTCGTACGTTCAGCAAGAACAAAGTTATCTGTGATATGGGACGTACGTACGCCCTAACTACGTACGTACGTTCCTAGACAAAAAACTTTTCTTCACCAAAAAACCCAACAATTCTCCACCTCGGCGAAGATTCAATAAATCTAAGCCGACACCAAGAATAAACCAAGAAACCAAACTCCCACACATGTCCCGAAGGACCAAAACGGCTGCACCACCTCATGGTTGCCTACGTACCCTTCTCCTAAGGGATCAAGCCATCGTAGTTCACTCCAATGACATCTATACGATGCCCACCATACCCCGAAAGGTCAAATTCCCACAAGGGGCCAAATCAAAACCAAATGCCCACCAATGCCAGGGCCACATCAAAACCAAATGCCCACCAATGCCAGGGCCACATCAAAACCAAATGCCCACCAATGCCGGGGCCAAATCAAAACCAAATGCCCACCAATGCCGGGGCCAAATCAAAACCAAATGTCCACCAATGCCGGAGCCAAATCAAAACCAAATGCCCATCAATGCCCGTAGAGGGCCAACAAACAACTTCAACACAATGGGGTCCAAGCTACCAAATACCATTTCCACCTCAACAAAGTTCTCCATCGAAGATGATCCAATGCCCCGAAAAACTAACCTCTCAAGAGTTTTTCCTATGAAGTTCAACCAAGTGGGTTACAAATCCAAATCACTATGCATAGATTTACCAAATACGTCTTCCTTACTAAGCGCCAAACAAACATCACATGAGAGATTACCAACAATAGGAAGTACGTACACAAAACCCCAAACAAAGGTTTCACGGCTTCAATAAGGTTCTTGGGCGATAACCTTTGCTACTAACAATGGTGGCTTCAACTTTCTTCTTTGCCGTGTCTCCTAACAAACCAATCAAATGTGGAGCGACATCAATTTCCACCCGAACAAATGACGCTTCAACAAAATGCCTACCAACTATGCATGCCTTGCCACCCGCAAACAAATCTGTCTTCACTTGCATAGTACCATCAACGGCATGCCCCATATAACTATGCAATTCCTTGGTAGAATCGACAGACAAATCAACAATTGAACTATGCAAACCACATGTAATTGCACTTCCTTTCAAGTAGTACAACTTACCCTTTCTAATGCCTTTCATAACAACTCGTGCACCTACAACAACTTTTAGAGCTCCACCAATACATGTAATTTTCATACCATCGGACTCTAAAACACCCAATGAGATTTGATTCGTAGTCAACTCTGGTACATACCAAACATTTTCTAACTTTCGAGTGCATCCATCTTCCAACTTCAATCGAACTGTACCTATCCCAAAAGTTTTGCAAGTATGATCATTACCAAGCAAAACACAAGCATCTAGCTCCTGAAAGCTATCAAACAACTCCCTATTGGGACACATATGATAGGAACAACCCGAATCCAAAATCCACTCATTAGTAGAATGACTAACTGAAGATGAAGCCAACAACGAAACACCAACACATGAATCCTCATCTCTTCGATGTACACGAACAATCTTCTTCTGCAACTTTGGACAATTAATTTTCCAATGTCCCCAACAATGACAATAGGCACATTCATCCTTTGCAAGAGTTCTTCGACTTCTCAATTTACATTGAGAACCAACCAATCTACCAATACGATCATCAACCACATAGAGCCGGTCCTCTGTATTTTTCAAAGCGTACTTGTCTTCCAACTTGGACAACATAACTATTACAATGGTTTCCAATTTGACGATGTACCACAAATCTTCTACCAAACAATACCGGACAAATTCACAAGCCTTTAAATTTAGAGTTAACCATTCATCATCATTCATATTTCTCGATTTATCATCAAGAACATCCACATAGCCATTAATGGCTAACCAATCTTGTACCTCCGTCTTCCACATAGCAAAGTCGAGGTTACCATCAAATCTATGAATGTCAACATCTAACAACAAGGTTTGATCAAACAAACTATCAATCTCCTTTCCAAATTCACTCGAATCCGAAATATGATCCGACATGATACCAATCAATTTCATACACCAAACAATCACCAAACGAAGGTAAACAAATTTGAAAATTCACACAGGAATTTCAACAAACACCTTCTTGACAACCCACGAATAAAAGGTAGAACTTTTGGGTTGAAACACAAATAAGAAACTCACTACGGAATTTCTTCAAACACCTTCACGACGCTCAAGATCTAGCCTGCAGCTCTAATGCCACTTGTTGTGCGCAGCGGAAGCTTATTCACCAGTACCCAAGATTGAAATAGTGTATGAAAGATGGCAAAGCAAGTAGTAAAGAAGTAAACCTATTTAACAACAACAAACAATAGTGAGAGACACCAAAATAATGTGGTTCGGCTTGATTGCCTACGTCCACGGACAAACAAATAGAACTTTTACTATTGGAGAAGATAGTACAAAGCTCTCAAACAAATGGAGAAACCCTAGGTTTCCTCCCTTCTCAAATCCTCACCAAATCTCTCAAAGAGACAATCACAAATTGAGGATACAAACTCTCTCTCACACTTGGATGGAGACGATCATACAAGCCCTCACGAAGAAACAAAAGTGTTCTTCCTCACAAAAGTTCTCTCAAACTTGCCAATGGCTTCTCACAATCTCTCTCACATCAAGATTAGGTTTTCCAACCTCTCATTGGCTTTATATCATAGTCTTACAATCAAACACGAAATGGGCTTAAACAGGCCCATATGCAGCAAACACAATGAGGACGTACGTACGTCGAAATCAGGTTCGTACGTTCAGCAAGAACAAAGTTATCTGTGATATGGAACGTACGTACGCCCTAACTACGTACGTACGTTCCTAGACAAAAAACTTTTCTTCACCAAAAAACCCAACAATTCTCCACCTCGGCGAAGATTCAATAAATCTAAGCCGACACCAAGAATAAACCAAGAAACCAAACTCCCACACATGTCCCGAAGGACCAAAACGGCTGCACCACCTCACGGTTGCCTACGTACCCTTCTCCTAAGGGATCAAGCCATCGTAGTTTACTCCAATGACATCTATACGATGCCCACCATACCCCGAAGGGTCAAATTCCCACAAGGGGCCAAATCAAAACCAAATGCCCACCAATGCCAGGGCCACATCAAAACCAAATGCCCACCAATGTCAGGGCCACATCAAAACCAAATGCCCACCAATGCCGGGGCCAAATCAAAACCAAATGCCCACCAATGCCGGGGCCAAATCAAAACCAAATGTCCACCAATGCCGGAGCCAAATCAAAACCAAATGCCCATCAATGCCCGTAGAGGGCCAACAAACAACTTCAACACAATGGGGTCCAAGCTACCAAATACCATTTCCACCTCAACAAAGTTCTCCATCGAAGATGATCCAATGCCCCGAAAAACTAACCTCTCAAGATTTTTTCCTATGAAGTTCAACCAAGTGAGGTACAAATCCAAATCACTATGCATAGATTTACCAAATACGTCTTCCTCACTAAGCGCCAAACAAACATCACATGAGAGATTACCAACAATAGGAAGTACGTACACAAAACCCCAAACAAAGGTTTCACGGCTTCAATAAGGTTCTTGGGCGATAACCTTTGCTACTAACAATGGTGGCTTCAACTTTCTTCTTTGCAGTGTCTCCTAACAAACCAATCAAATGTGGAGCGACATCAATTTCCACCCGAACAAATGACGCTTCAACAAAATGCCTACCAACTATGCATGCCTTGCCACCCGCAAACAAATCTGTCTTCACTTGCATAGTACCATCAACGGCATGCCCCATATAACTATGCAATTCCTTGGTAGAATCGACAGACAAATCAACAATTGAACTATGCAAACCACATGTAATTGCACTTCCTTTCAAGTAGTACAACTTACCCTTTCTAATGCCTTTCATAACAACTCGTGCACCTACAACAACTTTTAGAGCTCCACCAATACATGTAATTTTCATACCATCGGACTCTAAAACACCCAATGAGATTTGATTCGTAGTCAACTCTGGTACATACCAAACATTTTCTAACTTTCGAGTGCATCCATCTTCCAACTTCAATCGAACTGTACCTATCCCAAAAGTTTTGCAAGTATGATCATTACCAAGCAAAACACAAGCATCTAGCTCCTGAAAGCTATCAAACAACTCCCTATTGGGACACATATGATAGGAACAACCCGAATCCAAAATCCACTCATTAGTAGAATGACTAACTGAAGATGAAGCCAACAACGAAACACCAACACATGAATCCTCATCAATTCGATGTACACGAACAATCTTCTTCTGCAACTTTGGACAATTAATTTTCCAATGTCCCCAACAATGACAATAGGCACATTCATCCTTTGCAAGAGTTCTTCGACTTCTCAATTTACATTGAGAACCAACCAATCTACCAATACGATCATCAACCACATAGAGCCGGTCCTCTGTATTTTTCAAAGCGTACTTGTCTTCCAACTTGGACAACATAACTATTACAATGGTTTCCAATTTGACGATGTACCACAAATCTTCTACCAAACAATACCGGACAAATTCACAAGCCTTTAAATTTAGAGTTAACCATTCATCATCATTCATATTTCTCGATTTATCATCAAGAACATCCACATAGCCATTAATGGCTAACCAATCTTGTACCTCCGTCTTCCACATAGCAAAGTCGAGGTTACCATCAAATCTATGAATGTCAACATCTAACAACAAGGTTTGATCAAACAAACTATCAATCTCCTTTCCAAATTAACTCGAATCCGAAATATGATCCGACATGATACCAATCAATTTCATACACCAAACAATCACCAAACGAAGGTAAACAAATTTGAAATTCACACAGGAATTTCAACAAACACCTTCTTGACAACCCACGAATAAAAGGTAGAACTTTTGGGTTGAAACACAAATAAGAAACTCACTACGGAATTTCTTCAAACACCTTCATGACGCTCAAGATCTAGCCTGCAGCTCTGATGCCACTTGTTGTGCGCAGCGGAAGCTTATTCACCAATACCCAAGATTGAAATAGTGTATGAAAGATGAGAAAGCAAGTAGTAAAGAAGTAAACCTACTTAACAACAACAAACAATAGAGAGAGACACCAAAATAATGTGGTTCGGCTTGATTGCCTACGTCCACGGACAAACAAATAGAACTTTTACTATTGGAGAAGATAGTACAAAGCTCTCAAACAAATGGAGAAACCCTAGGTTTCCTCCCTTCTCAAATCCTCACCAAATCTCTCAAAGAGACAATCACAAATTGAGGATACAAACTCTCTCTCACACTTGGATGGAGACGATCATACAAGCCCTCACGAAGAAACCAAAGTGTTCTTCCTCACAAAAGTTCTCTCAAACTTGCCAATGGCTTCTCACAATCTCTCTCACATTAAGATTAGGTTTTCCAACCTCTCATTCGCTTTATATCATAGTCTTACAATCAAACACAAAATGGGCTTAAACAGGCCCATATGCAGCAAACACAATGAGGACGTACGTACGTCGAAATCACGTTCGTACGTTCAGCAAGAACAAAGTTATCTGTGATATGGGACGTACGTACGCCCTAACTATGTACGTACGTTCCTAGACAAAAAACTTTTCTTAACAAAAAAACCCAACAATTCTCCACCTCGGCGAAGATTCAATAAATCTAAGCGGACACCAAGAATAAACCAAGAAACCAAACTCCCACACATGTCCCGAAGGACCAAAACGGCTGCACCACCTCACGGTTGCCTACGTACCCTTCTCCTAAGGGATCAAGCCATCGTAGTTCACTTCAATGACATCTATACGATGCCCACCATACCCTGAAGGGTCAAATTCCCACAAGGGGCCAAATCAAAACCAAATGCCCACCAATGCCAGGGCCACATCAAAACCAAATGCCCACCAATACCAGGGCCACATCAAAACCAAATGCCCACCAATGCCGGGGCCAAATCAAAACCAAATGCCCACCAATGCCGGGGCCAAATCAAAACCAAATGTCCACCAATGCCGGAGCCAAATCAAAACCAAATGCCCATCAATGCCCGTAGAGGGCCAACAAACAACTTCAACACAATGGGGTCCAAGCTACCAAATACCATTTCCACCTCAACAAAGTTCTCCATCGAAGATGATCCAATGCCCCGAAAAACTAACCTCTCAAGAGTTTTTCCTATGAAGTTCAACCAAGTGGGGTACAAATCCAAATCACTATGCATAGATTTACCAAATACGTCTTCCTTACTAAGCGCCAAACAAACATCACATGAGAGATTACCAACAATAGGAAGTACGTACACAAAACCCCAAACAAAGGTTTCACGGCTTCAATAAGGTTCTTGGGCGATAACCTTTGCTACTAACAATGGTGGCTTCAACTTTCTTTTTTGTCGTGTCTCCTAACAAACCAATCAAATGTGGAGCGACATCAATTTCCACCCGAACAAATGACGCTTCAACAAAATGCCTACCAACTATGCATGTCTTGCCACCCGCAAACAAATCTGTCTTCACTTGCATAGTACCATCAACGGCATGCCCCATATAACTATGCAATTCCTTGGTAGAATCGACAGACAATTCAACAATTGAACTATGCAAACCACATGTAATTGCACTTCCTTTCAAGTAGTACAACTTACCCTTTCTAATGCCTTTCATAACAACTCGTGCACCTACAACAACTTTTAGAGCTCCACCAATACATGTAATTTTCATACCATCGGACTCTAAAACACCCAATGAGATTTGATTCGTAGTCAACTCTGGTACATACCAAACATTTTCTAACTTTCAAGTGCATCCATCTTCCAACTTCAATCGATTTGTACCTATCCCAAAAGTTTTGCAAGTATGATCATTACCAAGCAAAACACAAGCATCTAGCTCCTGAAAGCTATCAAACAACTCCCTATTGGGACACATATGATAGGAACAACCCGAATCCAAAATCCACTCATTAGTAGAATGACTAACTGAAGATGAAGCCAACAACGAAACACCAACACATGAATCCTCATCTCTTCGATGTACACGAACAATCTTCTTCTGCAACTTTGGACAATTAATTTTCCAATGTCCCCAACAATGACAATAGGCACATTCATCCTTTGCAAGAGTTCTTCGACTTCTCAATTTACATTGAGAACCAACCAATCTACCAATACGATCATCAACCACATAGAGCCGGTCCTCTGTATTTTTCAAAGCGTACTTGTCTTCCAACTTGGACAACATAACTATTACAATGGTTTCCAATTTGACGATGTACCACAAATCTTCTACCAAACAATACCGGACAAATTCACAAGCCTTTAAATTTAGAGTTAACCATTCATCATCATTCATATTTCTCGATTTATCATCAAGAACATCCACATAGCCATTAATGGCTAACCAATCTTGTACCTCCGTCTTCCACATAGCAAAGTCGAGGTTACCATCAAATCTATGAATGTCAACATCTAACAACAAGGTTTGATCAAACAAACTATCAATCTCCTTTCCAAATTCACTCGAATCCGAAATATGATCCGACATGATACCAATCAATTTCATACACCAAACAATCACCAAACGAAGGTAAACAAATTTGAAAATTCACACAGGAATTTCAACAAACACCTTCTTGACAACCCACGAATAAAAGGTAGAACTTTTGGGTTGAAACACAAATAAGAAACTCACTACGGAATTTCTTCAAACACCTTCACGACGCTCAAGATCTAGCCTGCAGCTCTGATGCCACTTGTTGTGCGCAGCGGAGGCTTATTCACCAATACCCAAGATTGAAATAGTGTATGAAAGATGACAAAGCAAGTAGTAAAGAAGTAAACCTACTTAACAACAACAAACAATAGAGAGAGACACCAAAATAATGTGGTTCGGCTTGATTGCCTACGTCCACGGACAAACAAATAGAACTTTTACTATTGGAAAAGATAGTACAAAGCTCTCAAACAAATGGAGAAACCCTAGGTTTCCTCCCTTCTCAAATCCTCACCAAATCTCTCAAAGAGACAATCACAAATTGAGGATACAAACTCTCTCTCACACTTGGATGGAGACGATCATACAAGCCCTCACGAAGAAACCAAAGTGTTCTTCCTCACAAAAGTTCTCTCAAACTTGCCAATGGCTTCTCACAATCTCTCTCACATCAAGATTAGGTTTTCCAACCTCTCATTGGCTTTATATCATAGTCTTACAATCAAACACGAAATGGGCTTAAACAGGCCCATATGCAGCAAACACAATGAGGACGTACGTACGTCGAAATCAGGTTCGTACGTTCAGCAAGAACAAAGTTATCTGTGATATGGGACGTACGTACGCCCTAACTACGTATGTACGTTCCTAGACAAAAAACTTTTCTTCACCAAAAAACCCAACAATTCTCCACCTCGGCGAAGATTCAATAAATCTAAGCCGACACCAAGAATAAACCAAGAAACCAAACTCCCACACATGTCCCGAAGGACCAAAACGGCTGCACCACCTCATGGTTGCCTACGTACCCCTCTCCTAAGGGATCAAGCCATCGTAGTTCACTCCAATGACATCTATACGATGCCCACCATACCCCGAAGGGTCAAATTCCCACAAGGGGCCAAATCAAAACCAAATGCCCACCAATGCCAGGGCCACATCAAAACCAAATGGCCACCAATGCCGGGGCCAAATCAAAACCAAATGCCCACCAATGCCGGGGCCAAATCAAAACCGGCCAAATGTCCACCAATGTCGGAGCCAAATCAAAACCAAATGCCCATCAATGCCCGTAGAGGGCCAACAAACAACTTCAACACAATGGGGTCCAAGCTACCAAATACCATTTCCACCTCAACAAAGTTCTCCATCGAAGATGATCCAATGCCCCTAAAAACTAACCTCTCAAGAGTTTTTCCTATGAAGTTCAACCAAGTGGGGTACAAATCCAAATCACTATGCATAGATTTACCAAATACGTCTTCCTTACTAAGCGCCAAACAAACATCACATGAGAGATTACCAACAATAGGAAGTACGTACACAAAACCCCAAACAAAGGTTTCACGGCTTCAATAAGGTTCTTGGGCGATAACCTTTGCTACTAACAATGGTGGCTTCAACTTTCTTCTTTGCCCTGTCTCCTAACAAACCAATCAAATGTGGAGCGACATTAATCTCCACCCGAACAAATGACGCTTCAACAAAATGCCTACCAACTATGCATGCCTTGCCACCCGCAAACAAATCTGTCTTCACTTGCATAGTACCATCAACGGCATGCCCCATATAACTATGCAATTCCTTGGTAGAATCGACAGACAAATCAACAATTGAACTATGCAAACCACATGTAATTGCACTTCCTTTCAAGTAGTACAACTTACCCTTTCTAATGCCTTTCATAACAACTCGTGCACCTACAACAACTTTTAGAGCCCCACCAATACATGTAATTTTCATACCATCGGACTCTAAAACACCCAATGAGATTTGATTCGTAGTCAACTCTGGTACATACCAAACATTTTCTAACTTTTAAGTGCATCCATCTTCCAACTTCAATCGAACTGTACCTATCCCAAAAGTTTTGCAAGTATGATCATTACCAAGCAAAACACAAGCATCTAGCTCCTGAAAGCTATCAAACAACTCCCTATTGGGACACATATGATAGGAACAACCCGAATCCAAAATCCACTCATTAGTAGAATGACTAACTGAAGATGAAGCCAACAACGAAACACCAACACATGAATCCTCATCTCTTCGATGTACACGAACAATCTTCTTTTGCAACTTTGGACAATTAATTTTCCAATGTCCCCAACAATGACAATAGGCACATTCATTCTTTGCAAGAGTTCTTCGACTTCTCAATTTACATTGAGAACCAACCAATCTACCAATACGATCATCAACCACATAGAGCCGGTCCTCTGTATTTTTCAAAGCGTACTTGTCTTCCAACTTGGACAACATAACTATTACAATGGTTTCCAATTTGACGATGTACCACAAATCTTCTACCAAACAATACCGGACAAATTCACAAGCCTTTAAATTTAGAGTTAACCATTCATCATCATTCATATTTCTCGATTTAACATCAAGAACATCCACATAGCCATTAATGGCTAACCAATCTTGTACCTCCGTCTTCCACATAGCAAAGTCGAGGTTACCATCAAATCTATGAATGTCAACATCTAACAACAAGGTTTGATCAAACAAACTATCAATCTCCTTTCCAAATTCACTCGAATCCGAAATATGATCCGACATGATACCAATCAATTTCATACACCAAACAATCACCAAACGAAGGTAAACAAATTTGAAAATTCACACAGGAATTTCAACAAACACCTTCTTGACAACCCACGAATAAAAGGTAGAACTTTTGGGTTGAAACACAAATAAGAAACTCACTACGGAATTTCTTCAAACACCTTCATGACGCTCAAGATCTAGCCTGCAGCTCTGATGCCACTTGTTGTGCGCAGCGGAAGCTTATTCACCAATACCCAAGATTGAAATAGTGTATGAAAGATGAGAAAGCAAGTAGTAAAGAAGTAAACCTACTTAACAACAACAAACAATAGAGAGAGACACCAAAATAATGTGGTTCGGCTTGATTGCCTACGTCCACGGACAAACAAATAGAACTTTTACTATTGGAGAAGATAGTACAAAGCTCTCAAACAAATGGAGAAACCCTAGGTTTCCTCCCTTCTCAAATCCTCACCAAATCTCTCAAAAAGACAATCACAAATTGAGGATACAAACTCTCTCTCACACTTGGATGGAGACGATCATACAAGCCCTCACGAAGAAACCAAAGTGTTCTTCCTCACAAAAGTTCTCTCAAACTTGCCAATGGCTTCTCACAATCTCTCTCACATCAAGATTAGGTTTTCCAACCTCTCATTGGCTTTATATCATAGTCTTACAATCAAACACGAAATGGGCTTAAACAGGCCCATATGCAGCAAACACAATGAGGACGTACGTACGTCGAAATCACGTTCGTACGTTCAGCAAGAACAAAGTTATCTGTGATATGGGACGTACGTACGCCCTAACTACGTACGTACGTTCCTAGACAAAAAACTTTTCTTCACCAAAAAACCCAACAAACGTGAGTTCCGTTAGAACCAGGAAATTTTAAATGGTTCCACCTGGACTTGGAAGAGATGTTTCTCTAGGTTGTGAGATCTGTCAGCCCAAAGAAAGGGGCGATTGTAAATAATATGTGATGCAAGTTATCACTTAGATAAGACAGACTGTATGGATCACGTGTCAAGCATCTGAGACTGCTCAAGACATATTTCTTGGCAAGTAGAGTTCCACATCTCAACATCACAACCATTAGGTCTCAGAGAGATCTAACGAACACCATTACCTAGACGGTATGAATAGTATATAACAAGTAAAACCCTTAGAACAAGGTATGATCAAAAATTCAGTTTGTCCTTCTGAGTTGTCATGTTTGCTTACATGGCATAATCCAAGGGTCAACATACAATCTAATAAGCAATTTGCTCTTTTGTGATTAACTTTATAATGTGATGCTCTTACTATGTAAATTACCTTAATTAATTAATAAGAGATCTCTCTCCTTTTTATTCTTCTGTACATATTTGTTTTATTTACGAAGCTTGCATGTTTATAAATTTTTTGAACATATTGAACATAAACTTAGACTATTGCGCTAGTTATGTTGATCTAATCCAATTTCCTTGGCTATTGACGAGTGCATGCCCATGATCTGGTTCCAGGACTAATATATAGTTGAGATCCATTTATCCAGGAGTGTGGCCTTTAGCCAGCCACAATCTATACGGATGTATATTATTGTAAAGGCTTGATTTGTGTAAATTTAGTTTGAATTAAGTTTTTCAAGTTTATTGATGTTTACCCCCCCCCCCCAAGTTGGGATTAGTCCCTAAGGTTGTGGTATATAAGTCTTAACAACCATACTGTGGGTGCAAAATTTTGATCCACAAACTCGAGATTCTTGTTGATATGATGATTGGTTACAACGAGAGCTTTAACACAACTGAGATTGGGGGTGTATAGAATGAGAGTGGAACTAATGATTATGTTGCCTACGTATCCTAAAAGATGAAGATGGAATTAAGTCTCCTTCCACAAAATATTGGTGGAGTTACACTGTGAAAAACTCATTGTCCAGGAAATGAATTTCTCCTGCTTGTATAGTGGACCGAAGCTATTTGGCTCAACCCCTCCTCTGGTATCGACTCCATGATCCTAGGTATCTCGACTTGAGAAGATGTTTCCAGGATAATAGTTTGCATGTTGTATGGCAGTTATTTCTCATTATGGATTCCCTTTGACGTTTGTTGCCATATGGCAGAACCTGACTGGCGCCAGGTTCTGCCAGCCCTATTCATGATCATAAGTGGGCTAGAAACTTAGGTTCATTTATCCAGTTAGTTAAGGCTTGGTTAATGAAACCATAGAAGCAATAGACCTAGGCATACCTCTCTTGGCTGGGGCACAGTCTTCATTTATACTCCCGATCCATTGTGGGTGGACCTTATTGAGCCAAGTTGTCCTAAAAGTCCATGGCTGCTGCTGGGCTGGTGAACCGTTTCAACTTCTTATACAACATTCGATTATCCATTTCCCTTTCAAGTAGGGGTGGGCATCAGTCCGGTCAGTCCAAGGTTGTAATAGGACCATGACTAGACGGACTAAAAATTATCGGTTTGGTTCCAAAGACTAGTAAAAATTAAATATAACCGGACCAAATCTAATCAGGCTGGTTCGGTTTGGTTCTCGGTTCTTGACTTTTACTATGGGCTTTAATTCAATAAGTTAATACAGTATTAAAGTCTTTTTCCACTATTCTGGGTTTTTGGCTTTGGGTTTTATCTTTGAAACAAAATAAAACTTCTAAAAATTAATAAAAATATATTATTTAATTAATATTGATTCGGTTCGATTCGGTACTGTCGGTTCTACCAAAAGAGAAACCGGGACTGGACCAATAAATATTCGGTTCTGGTCTTGACTTTGATTGGTTCTGGACAACTCGATCTTGACCAGTTTTGGGTCGGTTATTTCAGTTCGGTTTGACAATTTTCGGTTTTTTTGCCCACCCTCACTTTCAAGTTGTGTTACCCAATTAGCATGGGCCAATGGTCAAGCCTATACGAATATTAGATCCAACCCATCCTGTCAATCGAGATAAGACTTATAGATGATACAGTACTATGTCCCCGGTTCAATCTCTTATACGATTATGGAGGACACCTAGTAGTATTTTAACTTAGGGTACGTACACATATTCCAGTAATGTCAAGGCTTTTAGGGGGAAACCTTCTACTAGGGGTACTTGCAGTGACTAAATGGGTACAATATTGATATTAGGGAGCAGTTTGGTGTTCGAAACTCTTGGGATGAGCGAGGACGAAATCCCAGGGTGTTGTATGAACGTTTTTAATACTGGATGAGGGATGAGATTTTCAGGTTAATTAACACACTATGTGTGCAATTTATTCATTGAGGTAACTTTGTGCTCCTCATGCTATATATTTGTAGGTTACTCACAGACCCGGTGTAGCTTATGGTTTTTTTAAGGGGCAAAGACATTCTTTATTGAAAGGTTAACATAAAGGTATTTTCACTAAATGGTCAAATTATCGAAATTTACAACAATGTTTGCAAAAAAATTCAATTATAACAATGCATTTCAAATATAACACTAACGTTTAATATCATATCAATTCATGACAACCAAGTTTAACACCCAGAACAAATGAGTCACCAAAAAATGCGTCAGAGCTAAACTTTGTTGTTATTAATTGATACGATAACAAATGTTAGTGTTATATTTGAAATACATTGTCATAATTAAAATTTTTTGTAAACGTTGTTGTCAATTTCGATAATTTGACCATCACTAAATTGGTGTGATATGCTTCAGCAGAATTTGAATTTTTAGCAAAACTGTGTATCACAATGATTTATGCTTGGTAGCATTGCGTATCGCACTAATAGGTTTTTCAGTATATTTTTTATTTTAAGTGTTCACTTCGTATCGCATCGAATTCCTTCTTTGTTCACTGCGTATCGCAGCTGAAATTTTTGAAAAACATTTCTTTCTAAAAATACCTAATTTGATATAGTTTGTTGTGTTTTGGTAAAGCATATTTTTAGACTTGTTTCCCAAGTCTAAGAGGAGATTTATTCTCTATAAATAGTGTTGTCTCACAATACATCTCTTCAACCAAGCCTAAGAGAGATTGTGCCCCCATTGTTGTTTGAAAAGAAGTTTTTTTAACTTTATGTTTTCTCTGTTGTGTTCCTATTGTCATATAGCTTTAGGAATACATATTCAAATCTCACACACTACACTGCATTGGTTCATTGTTGGTGACTTGCATTTGAACCCGCAGAGTGAAAATTCAAGGGATCGAACTTCGGATTGAAGAAGGATTCCGAAGTTGGGCGGTTGTAAAACAAGGATTAGGTACTACTTGTTGGAGTTTGCAGATACTATAACCATTGTCTTGTGTCTTGTACTTTGAATTGTTCAATAGTGGATTGTTTGTCTTGGAAGAGGACCTCTCTTCTCGGAGTTTTAGCCGGGGTATTTAGACATACGATTCACCGTATAATTGTTGGTGTTATGGTATGTGCTTTTATCTTAATGATTTATTTTAAGTCTTGGTTATTACACTTACTCAACAAGTATATCATTGCAATTAGAATTAATCATTCAATATTTACATTATAAAGAATCAATTTAACTCCATCACCGAAGCACAAATTATCATTTACCTCGTAAAATACCATAAGATCTGAATATTTCACATCAATTACAACATTCGGGATGGTTTCTATTGAAAACTGCATTATGAGATTATAACTGATAATCATGAAAAGTTAAAATAGCTACATTGGTATATAGAGCTACATCGTATTATGAGGTTTTCTCTACATATTACATATACAGAGAAACAAAACCCTATCCTAATTACACAAATGACCATAATATCCTACATACTAAACAAACCACAATTGGGCATTATCTGAAAAAAGAAATATTACAATAAAGAGTTCATTGTAATATTGATTTGTTTGATTTCATCCAACATCTCATGTATATTAACAGTAGTTTCGCTGGTACCAAAAGAAAAATAAATCAATGACAAAATAGTATTATTTGGTGTCATACTTCGTCTAGCAATCAGCAAGGTGTCATACTTGGTCTAGCAATTAGCAAGTGGTTGAGTATGTTTGGGTATATTTTTAATTACTTAAAAGTGGACCACCCATACCCAGTTGGACTAAATCACGGACATAATTAAACCCAGTCCAAAATAACTTAAAATAGACCAAATCCCCAATATAATCTAAACACTAGTTTAGATTTTAATTATTTTAATTCTAAATATTATCGACCGACTTTAAGAGGTCCATTATACTTCGGGTGTAACCAAAATTTGTGTTTCGTCCACTTTATTTATTTTCTTTTTCTTTTCTCTCTCATCTTCTTTTCTCTCTCATCTTCTTTTCTCTCTCAAGTCCCAACTCTCTCTCCGCTTCAACCCATCTTTATTCTTCCTCCTCCTCTCTCTTTCTCTTTTCCCATCTCTTTCTCCCTCACAACCCAAAGTCGGTCCCCACCGTTTCACTATTCTATATTATAATCATTTGTTTCAATTTCTCCATGTGTGAATATTATATTGTGTTCCTGGTATAAGATGTCTCAGCTTCCATTATCTCTATTTTATAAAGGGTAATATCCCAAAAAAGCCCCATGTTTAGGTGCCTCTTCCCCAATAGGCCCTAACATGGGGTCATCTTCTCAAACAAGCCCTTTGACTATTTCATAATTTTTAGTCGGTCGAAATTACCCTTGTATTATATCCTCTAAAATCCACCTTTTATCTTCAATAGTCAGTACAAGACAAAAAACTAAGAAAAAGACAAAAAATAGAAAAGGACAAAAAAACAGTTGGCAAATAACTTTTTAGTTTTAACATTTGAAAATTTTATAACTTAGTGATTTAAAAATCAAAAATCAACATGGTGTATATGGTTAGAAAGATCTCGACGAGATCTTTTAAATGAGATCCCCACATGACTATAAAATTTTAAAGTTAACAAATTAAAATTTAAAAAAAAATTCAAATATTCATAAAAATACAAAATTTCGTATTTGTTTTACTGAGAAGTTGGGTTTCTAAAAAAAAACTCCGCATGATTTCATAAGGTTTTTCAAAATTACTCTAAAAATTTTAAAAAATCACACATTACTACCAAAATCAGGAGTTTTTATTTGCGTCCTCTATAAAATGTTTTCTTATCTTTTAACACCAAACCAATATCCTCTAAACTGTTGCTTATTGTTCTGTAAATTACAAAGGCATGATATCTATTCCATATTATTAATATATGTGGATTGTACTCTGTAATTTGATGCATGAGTTCAATGTCTCGACTAAGGACAAAACCCTTGTAGTACAAACAAAAATAAAATTGAATTGCCATGAAAAGTTCATAAAAACGTTTAATGTACAGTTAACTTCACAAAAGACTATATACTCTTTTTAGCTTACAGCCCAAAACATAAGAAACACGAGAGAGTATAACCCAGTGTAAACATAAATCTTTCATTTTGCCTGGTGTAATGCCTGAAGTTCATTAAATTTGTACTTCATTCTTCCTTCCCATCCCCCACACCAAAAAAATATAATATCTCACATCTCTAACCATCATTTTTTTTTGGCAAACGGGGTTGAAGGCACACCTTACCCTTTTAAATTACGTGAGAAAACTTATATGAAACAATCAATTGTTGGCGTGTTTCGAACCAACGACCTCTCCACTTTGTGAGATGGATGTAACCGTTGAGCCACAGACTAATGTACTTTTTAACCATCATTGAAACTGATAATCTCCCTTTGTTTAAACACTCATGCATTCTTATTTTTCCACAAAATCCAAGTAATGTGTATGGAACCATAACCAATATACTTTGATAACCAGCTTTAATCCACCTCTCAACACTTTTCAATATATAATGTGATTTAGTAAACTTGCATGTTAAGTAGATACAATAGCTTGTTTAGAGGATAAAGCTATATTGTTTAAAGAACAACAATCAATGTTTTAGCGAACAAGACCCTTACAGTATATAGAAAAAAAATTATTAAAAAAATAAAAATTACATGTTTTTTTTTCCATACCCATATGAGATCTTGTTAGATAGATCTGAGATCTTTCCAACCATATACATCATATTGATTTTTAATTTCTTAATCAAAAGATATTCAAGTTACAAATAATATAACAAAAAAATTTAATTAATATTAAAATATATATTTTTGTCTATTTCTATTTTTTCTTTTTTGTCTTTAGTATAAAGGGTATTTTAGTAAAACAAAATAAAAGAAAGTTGGGGGTAAGGGCTTGTTTGAGAAGATAACCCCATCTCGAGGTTTATTGGGGAAAAGACACCTAAACATGGAGCTTTTTTGGGATATTACCCTTTTATAAAAAACTCCGAAAATAATGTTGATTACATATGTATTGCTCGTGACAAGCTTTTCAATGCTGCAGTTGGTAATGTTGTTTGGTGTCATATGATATTTTCTTTCCCAGATTAAGTCCAAGACCTATAAGCGCGTCCAACATTACTAATCACTGTAAAGTTAATTAAGAATCAGAAATAAATTGCCTAAATATTCTGCGATTGTTATGAATATTTCTTTGTGACAGATTATATATCAAGAATGAATAAGGCCATTAAATGCCTAGTTTATTATAGGCACTCTATATATCACACTTACATGTCCCTACAGAATGCCTACATCCCAAACAAACACAGTTAAATTCAATTAGTTGATGGCATATTCATTTCCTCTTTATTTTTGATATTAGAAATACAATGTAAGTTTAGATGAATTTGGTCGATGGCGTATTCATTTTCTATCAAAAAAATAAAAAAAAGCTTAGATCATTGTTTATCACATTTCATGCGAATTTCCACCTACCGGTTATAGATTTTGAACTCCATTGCTCATTCGTTTTATCCAATGATTCCTTTAGATGATCGTGTCTTTTACGTGTAAGCTACTTGCAGTTCTGTGGAAAGGTATAAACCTTAATTAGTCCAACAATTGATGAATTCCACCAGGCTTTACAATCATTGAGGCCAAATATTCTGTACCTGCAAAGAAATAGAGATCAAAATCAACCAGAGATAGGTTCTCTTATCTTCAATGGTGTTAACTTGTTATCAAACAAAACCATATGTGGGATTTTTGGTTCAGTATTACCCGACACTATAAGCGACTTTTGCTTATCAAGTTTTCAAATTGTTATGCGGATAGATATAAATAGTAATGCTTTGCTCACAATAATAATGAATGATACTCAAATCGTTCACGTAAAGTAATCTCCATATTATCTTCCCATTATCATGATCATGATTCTCAAAACTGACATGAACCAAATGCAAAGTTCTGAACTATCCAAGATAACAGCTAAAGAAGTTTCGATAAGGCAACCTTTAAGATGGAATTCTTGAACACATCGTCTAACCATCGAATGGAATCATGATTTAATTTGTTGTTCATTTTCGTATGTTCAGTTTTGATACCCTGTAGAAAAACAGGAATACAAGTATTTCAGCCGATGAGAATGGGTGGTATCGGAAATAAGAGTATTTCGATAAAGCATTTTTATCCCACTGGCCACTGCATTATTTTTCTGGTGCATTCATGGAATCAAACACCATTCATGAATTAAGTGTTGTAGAGTTTGCTTTATCGAGTCGTAGCACATGATCATAGGCTATCTTCTGAGGTTTGGTAGCAGGATTCACCATAGTTTTCACTTTTCATCAGGTTGGTATCAGGGCTTTGCCCATAATGGCATCTAATGATCTAAAAGACATGGTGTTCGTGAATTAAACTCTGCTAGTTGCTGGACAAAATTTACAATAGCTAACTTCTCTCCTGTATGATGAAAGCCGTCATCAACCTAGTGACTGACAATAATCCACAAACTATTGGAATCAGGGATACATCTGACGCTACACCATGTCATCAACCTAGTGACTGACAATAATCCGCAAACTATTGGAATCGGGGATACATCTGACGCTACACCATGTCCATCCGCTACTTACTGCATCCGATTTTCTTGCTCGTGATGAAGCACAAGTTCAATTCATCAACTACAAAAGACTGATACTGAAGTCAAAAACCAATTTAAAAACTAGTACTGGAAGCAGAACAAAGGGATCATCATCGGCAACAGAATTAACTCATCATAAGGCACACGGTGATGCTAATAATAGCAGTAAATCTAGTGTTTCAGGTGGAGATGGAGGTGGAGTTATTGTTTCAGGCTTTATCTCCATACTGGACACATGTTATCACACCAAACCAAATAAAACTGGCAGTCGAAATGGTACCAATGGCCATAAAAAAAAAGTGGGAATAATGAAGATACTGCTGGGCATACGGGAGGTAAGATAATATTCCAAGTAGGTGCAGAGCTGAAGCTCAGACCTCATAATATAGTTATAGAGGCGGAAAATAGTGTACCATGTCTCACTTATTCAGCTAATTACACAACAAATGGACTTGCACTCATTGGAAACAATCAATAACAAGCATTTAGGATCCTTTATGATGTTATCGATTCGAAGATAGGCTTTGATTCAGAAGCTTGCGATTGAAACCCTACATACTGCACATACTCTGTTTTTTAATAGCAATTAGACCACACGATGCAAGGTTTATTCACACAAGGTCACAAACATCTGTGCATCTCAAAATTTCATTTGCTCTGCATCTCAAAATCTCTTTACAAAACCAAGAACCGAGTATATTTGATTAACTGATCACCAGTTATTTGACAAAAATGAACTGAGCTTTTACCTGTTATAAACCACATATTATTTTAACAGAGCAAAAAAGGTTGTTCAGAATAAGACTGGAATAGTATCTCATTTTAACATGGTAGCCTATGTTTGACCACAAACGTCACAGGAAAATGAAGCAAAAAACTTAATGTTCAAAACCAAAGATCAAATGATATCGCAAAAGAGTAATAAACAAAATATTTCCACTTTGCAAATCAAAATATAATAGTACCATTGGCATAAAAGTGGAGTCCTTCAAAACTAAGATCCTAGGAGAACAATATTGTGACACTTGAAGAGGCTCTTGGTAGAGAATGCAGCTTCATACTAAACTCGTTCAATTTTTCTGACTTCAGAAATGCCCTAGTTAAAGTGATTGCAATTGTTTGTAAACCTGGAGCAGTCTTCAGCAAAAATTTGAGAAGCTTGACTTCATTTTCACAACCATAGAATTTACGAACCCTAACATATTTAAGGTGAGAAAACACGTATTTCGTCGACCGATCTTCTCCCAAATCTTCCTCTTTGCCTTCAATACAGCAGCATGCCTAGTAACAAAAACAGTGAGAAGGAAAGAAAGTTCAGTGAACAAAATAAATACTAAAACTACTGATCAGTACTTAGATACTTACAAAGATAAGAGTTTCAATGTAAGGAGAGCGCTTCAGTAAACTTGTAACATCTCGAACACCAGGGAGAAAACCAATGATTTCAAGGCAACTTAGATTTGATAATGTATACAACCCCTGATCCAACTCGGCGCACCGTGGTAAAGTCTTCACCAATAAAAAAAAGTGACAATTAGATAATCGCTCGAATTTTATAAATATTAGAAGTACACGTCACGGATAACTGCTGATTTGCAAGCTCATAGCCCCCAACTCATTGTATTTGTTACTGTTCCTTTTAATATATTCTCCTTCACTTGCGCAGATATAATACATGCACATATATATGATACAGAATAATAAGAACACTCATCAATAATACTGAGACTGTGAGACATAACTATGTAGAATAAAACTTTACAAACTGTCCAATCCAGTTTTAAACACATTGGAATTTAGAAGAATGAAGCACCAAAATAAGAAGAAAAGGCTCAAGTACCAGAAAATAATATAGCGATATTGCGATAACATATACATATAAGTGCCCCATAAACGGTCAATTCCTAGCATGATACTCAGTCCTTAGTTTGCACAAGTTGGTAGCTCATATCCCCTCAACTCTTTGTATTATTTTCCTCAATATTTTAATCTATACTTTTTTAGTTGCACAAATAAAACATAAGCTCAAATATATGGTACAGAACAGAAGTAAGTCTCTGATAATGCTATCACCCATAACGAAGTGTAAACCTTAACAACTTATCCAATGGAGTTCCAAACAGATTGGAATATACGAGAAACGAGTCACGTCATATTACTGTCTAAGCTAACAAAAAGATCATTTAGCTTTTTTCACACACAAAAAAAAAAAACAATATAACAATCTTTGAAGTCTTCTAACTAGATTATAGAGAGAAAGAGAGACAGACCTTATGCCTGTAACCAGATATTGTAAGATTTTTCACGTTGCGTAGCCCATTAAGAACTGTCAACAGAAACTTAGTAAACAATTCGCTAACTTCGATATTAGCAGTAACTAGAGAGGATAGACTCTCTAGAAAATAATCCTTGTAGAATGAAAAAATCAACTTCAGTGATCTGAGATTCGGAGTACATATTTTGATCTCGCAAGAATCAGCATGACAACTATAAATTACCAAGTTCTTGAGTTGAGGAGCACATATATTCAGAATCTTAAGATCATGATGGGAACAATGCGTCAAGAACATTTCTTCCAAACAAGAGCAACTTACTACTAATTCCCCATCGGAATTTCCTTTAGGAAGTAAAACATTTTCCAATTTCAATATCCTAAGCTGAGTAGCTGAACACATTGAATTTGGAAGTTGGACTGAGTATCTTGAAGCAGGCGTCTTTACCTCAAACACTTCAATAACTGAAGTGAACAGTAAGTGAGGTAACTGATGGTAATCTTCAAAAATGTGTTTGATTTGAAGTTTAACCTCTTTAACCTGTTGTTTTACGACAAAAAGAAGCCATGTATCGATTCGACTTGGATAATAGCCACAAAAACGAGAAAGCTTGAGTTTCTGAATACTAGAATCATGAAGAAACAGAATGCGATCCACAATATCCATGCACTCCTTTCTGTGTAAACGTTTTCCTTTCTCAGATTCTTTCTTTAGAGAATAATAATCGAAGTTCAAAACAGGAACAAATCTCCATATATTTCTCCATTTTGTCGAAAGGCAGCTTGTTTGCACCACTTGCTTTATATCAAGAAATGAAAGGATGAGATGTAGTAAGGATTCAGGTAAAGCACTTATTTTATCGGAGGTAGTTGTTAGATCAGTCATATTCTTCTTCCTCTTTCTTGTATAGAACCTTAAACTCTGTGATTGGTTTTCTTCCATTGTGATGTTAATTTTCCTTAAATCCTCACTCTCTTCAACTTCGTATTTCCAAACAGATACCTAAGATCACGAGGGTGTGCCAACTGCCAAAAGAATCATGAAAATTAAGATTAACTTTCAAAGTCAACAATTCTTTTGAAACAATTCCGATATGAAACCGTGAGTAACTGTTGCAATGTTGCATGCTTTGGGAAATCATATTGATAGACATCAAAATCTAACAATAATGTCTGGCCTCAACACATCCTATATTTTTATTAAGATACGAAGAAGCTTACGAAATAAGACGAAGAAGGGTAGCCTATATTACTACATAATTTCAACATATATTAATCAATTTTCCTAGCAAAACTGTGGCAGTAAGTTTTGAAGGTGACTGCCTAACAAAGGCTTGCCACATTCTACAATGGGCTACTTGCTTAACCAGTTCATTCAAAATGAAAGAAAAAACTCTTTTCTTCTCGCCTGCACTTAATCGCTAATGCTAACACAATATTCCTAAATGCATGGTTGCTTATTAAAGCAATGTTTTGTTTGAACAAATCTTTAATAAATTGAAATTTTGAACAAAGCTTGATCAAATTGATCCTACCACTTTTTTTTATTAATTGGCATTTTCTCTTCTTCTTGCTTTAACATCAAAATTATATCTAAATAAATCAATAACACAATCACAACTTACCCCTTTAACTATTCTTAAAGATTTAGAAGAACATGACTCGAAATGAAGAAGTTTAAGATCTTCATTTGTTTTGCTCACTAACCATTGATTTAAAATTCAATGCAAAGTAGTATTCCAAAAACCCTAACTGTAAAATTTCATAAAATTAAAACAACCCATTACAATTTTTCAGGTGTTAAAGAAAACCCAAATCTAAAACCATTCATCATTAATCAAAAAGATTTTTTTTATTTAAAAGATGGTACTTGGAAGCATAGTGTGTGAATTGTGATCATACTAAAGTGAAAAAACTTGCAAACAAGTTAAATTTACCTGGATAGAGAGAGGGAAGAAGATGATGAGTTGGGAATTTTGTTTAAATGAGTTGAGAATTTTAAATCAAGTAAACTGTAAACCCCAGAACCAGAGCAGAGAGAAGACTGATGAAGAGCTTCAACTGAAAGAAGATATTATTGAAGACAGTGTTTGACCCAACTCAACTTAGTAGATAACTAGATATTCATCAAGCTGACAAAGTTAATTTCTGACAGGTTATAAGTGAATTTCTAGGGAGAACAAAACATATAAGAATAGGTCTGCCACCTAGGCTTATACTAGCACTGCCACCTAGAACAAAACTATTTTTTTTTTCTTTATTTGGAATCAAAGATAAAACTCGAATGGCAGGCTTATACTAGCACTGCCACCAACTAGAAATCCATACCATCCGTGGTGATTTTTGCTGGTTATGTCGTTTAAACGCGGATATCCGACCTCCCAAAAAACGATATATTCCGCGAATATCCGACCTCCCATGTCGGAATGGGAGTTTTGGTAAATTCAAATGTACCGGAATTTTTCGCGGATATTCGCCAAAAATTCGGAAAATTGGGAGGTTTTCTGCACTTTTCGTGTTTTTCTTCGGTTTCAATATATAAACTTATAATTAAAAGAAAAACATACATTACAAATTAAACACACGACAAATCATACAAGGAAACTAAGGCGGAACTATTACACAAGATAGTTTTACGCATAGGTGAAAAAATCGTAAATATCGGGCGGATATTCATAGAACTTTTATATGTTTCTAATACAAGAACTAAACACAAACAACCTCATTACAACTCAACCCATAGTTTTATTTTAATAATCAAAATAAAAGACATGCTAACCCCAGAATGATAGACGCCCCATGTCAAACCGATGAGCTTCGAGTCGCATACGTGTGGGGACGAACTCAGTACAGTAATATTCCCATAACATTGTTTGCTCGTACGATATGAATTGGTCAATATACATATCATATGCATCTTGATCCATACAATACGAAACAAATGATTCAAAGATAGGAAATCTCGAGTATTGTTGAACCGGCATTAATGTATCGGCTGACTGCACGTCCGACCCACTTGTCATTGGGGCCAACCAACTCCTTATATTAGAAAACCAAGAACCACTGGAATCTGGTTGGGTTTGGTAGGATGGTACACTAGAATCATCACTTTGGGAGGTTCCCATGTTACCATAAGAAAAATGAGGGTAAACATAGGTAGGTTGGATGTTGTTTTGAGAATAAGGGAGGTTCTACGAACCTTGGGAAGAAAACTGGTCAGGAATGTTCCATGAACCTTGGGAAGATACTATAGATGATTCTGTTTCTGTTTTAGGATGCGGTCTTTTCTGTCGAGGTCGTTTTCCTTCTCTTGGTTGTTGCCATGCAGCATGGTCTTCATCTTGGGTGGCAAAAAGAAATTGAGACTCCCCCGTAAAATGAATCGCTTCTGGGGTGTGCTCTCTTAGTGAATCACTGACTTCTGATCCTCCCCTTTGACGACCAACATCTACGTTTTGGTCACCATCTCCATCATCATCATCGGAAGGTGAACGTGAACGTAGAACTGATTTACTTCTGAACAGGTCACTACCATCACCACGAATATTGGTGATGAAGTTCGTCGTGAAAGTTTCCAAACGTCTAGTGCCGTTTGGACCTTTTTTTGATAATCTCATCGAAAATTCTAGTTCGGGGGGAATAAAAAATAAATGTGTTAATTTCATAATCGAAAATATCGTAAATTTTGTAAATTTCGGTTTTTGCCGAATATTTCACGAATATCCGATAAATTCCGAACGGCATGAGGTGATTTAAATTTCGTTTATATGTCGTATGCCGTACCGATCCGAATAGCCAAAAAACAGAATATTTCATGAATATCCGGACGGCAAATTCGATTTTTTCACCTATGGGTTTTACTAAAAAAAAATTAGTTTAAACATGCCATTGGAGATGCTTAGAATCAAGTAAAACACTTATGTTATTCCTCTTAAACACTCCCACGAGCGACAGGTTGTGAGTTTAATTCTCACCAACAGCGGTTGGGAGAATTTCTCATATAATTCTTAAGTGGGTCAGTCTTCGCACCTTATTCGTGATAAGCCTTAGGGCCCAAGATTTAGAGGAGATTAATGATGTGGTTGCTTAAGTGGAGCAAAGCGAAAGCAAGTCTTCTTAGAGTGGCTAAAAAACATGATAAATAAAAAGTATCAGACTAAAAAATCTACTCTATGTAAGAATATTTTCTCTCTCCTATTTATAGTCTAATTGAAAAAAAAAATTAAGTTAATTTTAATTTTATGAAAATCAAATTTGTATTTTTATGATATTCCTAAGTGAACCACAAGTCCACAACTTAAAAGACTTAAATAGGCCGCAACCTCAAAGCCCATGCATTGGATGGGCTAAATGGCTAGTTGGTAAATAAGAAAGGGTCGGGCTAGAGGCACACCCCATTTTACTTCGGGCACACTCTCAAACAAAAATAATAATGACATTTATGTCTAAAATTTAAATACACCTTAGTTTTACTTAGAACAGCCTATTATAATCTTTTACTTTTTAGATTTAATAGGGTAACTCGTTAAAAAGGGGGTGTGCCCTTTTACAACTACTATTAAATTTTTATTTTTAGTATTAACAGCTATTTTATTTCAATTTGTTCATTCTATTATATTAACATCGACAAGAAACAAGAAAAATTACACACAAAGCTCTTGATACATGATCAAGGTTTTAGGAAATGAAATTTTTTATGTTCTAAAAAATTTTAGATTTGAAAACGATGAAAATATGATTTGGGCATAGCACCATACTATCTCCCAAATTAAATCTTCTCGGCGAGAGATTACCATTCAATAACTACTATGGCAAGTAAATTATTGCCAAATATATTAGACATAAATAACTTTTTTTTTCTTAAAGCGTAGCACCATAGTGCTGCCCAAATTGAATCTTCCCAACAGTAAATCGCCGACAATATCCATTATAATCAATAAGTTATTGCCAACTACCTTAGACATAAAATAATTAAATCAATTTTTATTATGGAAGCGTATCACCATAGTGTTGCTCAAATTAAATCTTTCCAGCAGTAGATCACCAACCAATATCCATTATAGTCAGCAAGTTATTACCAAAGACATTAGACATGGAATAAATCGATTTTTATTTTGAAAGCGTAGCACTATGATACCACCCAAATTAAATCTTTCCAGCAGTAGATCACTAACCAATATCCACTATAGTCAGTAAGTTATTGCCGACTACCTTAGACATAAAATAACTTGATTTTATTTTGAAACTGTAGCACTATAGTGCCGCCCAAATTAAATCTTCCTGGCCAGCAGTAAATCGCCAACCAATATCTACTATAGTCAGCAAATTATTGTTGACTACGTTAAACATGAAATAACTCAATTTTTATTTTGAAAGCGTAGCACAATAGTGCCCACTATAGTCAGCAAGTTATTGTCAACTACTTTACACATGAAATAATCAATTTTTATTTTGAAAGTGTAGCAGTATACTGCCATCAAAATAATTTTTTTGAGGTAAATCGTCGACAAATATCTTTTGTAGTCAGATTTTTTTAGTGAAGATTTTTTTTTAATAACTAAATTTCACAACAAAATAAGTTCTAAAATACATAAAGATAACATAATCTTCTCGTTAAAACAATATGAGATTATTTTTATATGAAAATATTAATTGTAAATTGTATAGAAAACCATGTTCTCTATTGATCAAATTCAAAACAATTTTATTAAGTATGAATTTTTTTGAAAATCATACTTAATAAATTTTGTACACAAATAATTTGTTTTAAAACAAAAAAAGGCGTGTACCCAAAATAAAACCTATTTAACAATAACAAGTTAATGTGTGTAACCTGTTTAGCAGGTAATATAGGTGTAACTTGTTTAACATGTTAATATGGGTGTATGATTTAGGTTTTGGTCACCACATGTTAGTATAAATTAGGTTTTGGAGCCGGTTTTTATCTTTATTAGGGTTTCGCCATCAACCGTGAGTTGAACCAAATAACATTTTAAAATACCCAAAATGCCCCTGTAAAAGTCATATTTGACTATGTGTTGCACATGGTGAGATTTGAAAAAATAAAATAAAGATATACAGTATGTTCTTCAAATCATCTTCTAATTCATCGTAAAAATAAATGAGATTTGTAACCAGGAAATCAAAGGATACTCTCTTGTTGTTTGTTTGTGTGAGGTTTGAACAGATCAAAGGTTCACCTTGTATGAAGAATTCCCATCTTTTTATTCTTTAATTCTTGTATTAATGGCAAAATTAACGACATAGTTAATTTTAGAAATGAGCCAATGGTGAAAGTCTGCCTCACCAACATATCATCCAACCATTGTTGAATTCCAAGATCTCATTTCTTATTTTTTTGAAATCAAAATAAGAAGTTGAAACCCTTTTGTCTGATTTGTTTGATAATTAATTTGTAAAAAACTTAAGATCGAAATGAAGATGAATCAGATCTATAATTCGAAATGAAGAGAGAAGACATGATTTGAAATCTGAAAACAATGTTTTTGTGTGTTGGTGAGATTAGGTAATAATGGCGATGGTGGTTGTAGGGGTGGTGGTGGTGGGGGGGGGGGGGGCAGAGACAATAGGTGGAGGAAGATTCAAGAAGATGAGAAAGGAAAGGAGAACAGTGGACGCTGTGATTGTTGCTATTAACTGGATTAGGATTTAGAAAAGGAGAAAATAGAGAGTAGAAGAAGAAGAATGTGGTGGTGGTGGTGGTGGTGTGGTGGCGGTTTGGCATTGGAAGAGAAGGAGATGAATAAGAGTCATTGATTGGTGTTTTGTAAAAATATATGTTATTTTGCATTCTTACAAGGGCAAATTTAGGTATTTAAAAAATATTTTTGGTTCAATCCGTTTTTTTTAGCGGTTGGTTAAAAAATAAGCTCCAAACCCTAATAAAAATAAAAACCGGCTCCAAAACCTAATTTATAGTAACATGTGGTGACCAAAACCTAAATCACCCTTAATTTTTTCTATAAGGGGTATGCCAAAAGTAAAAAGGGGTGTGCATTTAGCCTTAGCCATAATATAAAAAAAATAAAAATTTCATGTAAGATTTTTTTAACAAGACTAGGAAACAGAAGTATACTATATATATGCATGGAGCATTAAAAGTAGGGCTGGCAATAGACCGGTTCGGATATTAAAAATACCAAACCCGAACCATTAACAAAACCAATAGATTCGGACCCGTATCCAGACTCTATCGGGTCTAAAAGTGAAGAACCATATTCATACCAAACCTTAATGGATCTAGATCGTTTGGCCAACAATTGATTTGTTAAAATTATGTACACCAACTTAGAAAAAATGTTTCACTTTTTTAGAATCTCGATATATTTGGTAAATATAGTAGATGATGTTATTAATTTGTATGTTTTTAAGGTAATTGATATAGGGAGGGGTTACAGGGACTCAAGAAATGTTTGACTCAATTTTGACTCAATCTTGACTCAATCTTATTTAGGGTACTTGTACATGTTGGATTGGGATGATTTTTTAGTAGGATGAATGTTCCATTATGTACGACATCTTCACCAAACCCAAACCAAAACATAAAATTATATTTGCAAAAGTAAAATTTCTAAAATATAAGATTTTTATGACATATTTGTAGTGTCAATAAATTTAAAATATTCAAAACATTTAAAAAATTCATATCGGCTACATAATGGTTCGGTATGTATTAATTCCATACCCGGACCAATAAGAAACGGGTCCTGCTTTTAAGAACCAAACCCAAACCAAAACATAAATTTGTAGTACCAAACCCACTTTTTTGGTTCGGATCTGATCAGATTTTGAGTGTAACCCAGTCCATTGCCAGCCTTAATTAAAAGGGATTAAAACACCAAGATAGTTAGAAGAAATCAACTCAAAGTAAACTCCAAGATCAGAGAGTGAAGAGCATTGCATTAACATCAAACCCTTAGACCTAATGAGAAGTCATGGAAAATAACTTAAATAGTCTGTCTCTTCAACTTGGCTATTTAATTTACAGTTTTGCACATTTTGAAGAACGATTATTTTTCTGGGGGATTTAGGTTTTAGTCACCGTAAGTATATACTATTTAGGGAAATGACATTTTTGTTTGGTTAATTAGGTTTTGGTCACGAACCGTTAGTTGAACCAAAGAAAAGATAAAAAAAGATTAATGCAATGAATAGATAGGAGTTAGCCATGAGAGAAAAAGTGGGTTTTGTTGTTGTCACTTAAGTTAGCTTGCGCACTAGTGTTTCAGTGTAGTCTTTTACCCTTTTTAGTCTTTTTGTGTGGAGAGGAACCCCTTATCTTTTCATCCACCCTATTTTTACCTTTTTTAGTAACTTTTTCTCGAGGAAGACGGTCAAATTCGTCGTTGACGACCCATTTTCACCAACCAGACATTCCTGACTTCAACACCTTTTGGCTTTGGGATCTTTAGTTATCCATAAACAAGATGGAAACAACTCTGTAGCAGCAAAAGATCTTCCAAACCTATTGAAGGAGAGAATAATAGATCGTTTGCTTCCGTAGCTGCAAAGCCAACATATGGTCGCCATGTTGATGCTTTTTCTCTTCCAACTCCTGGAAGACAAGGGGAATATCCAACGATTGTGTTGATCGAAGAAGAAGTTGACAAGGGGTTAGAATACTGTAAACTAGCTTTAGTGGGTCGTCTGGATCTGCAAGCGTTGAAGATTGAAAAAGCTAGAACCTTGGCAAACCAGATCTGGCAGCCTCAAGGAGAATGGAAGATGACACCACTCGGAAGGGGTTACGTTATGATCAGATTTGCAGAGGAGGATGATTACAAGAAAGTTTGGGACCAAGGTTCATGGGTTCTTGAGACGCAAGTTCTGCGATTGAGTAAATGGACCCCCAACTTTTCGATTGATAAACAAACCCAATCTCACACACTTGTTTGGGTTTGTTTTCCTGGTTTGAGCTTGGGATATTGGGAAGTTAAAAATTTGATGGCCATGGGGAGAGCTCTGGGTAGACTGATTCACGTTGATGAAACCAAAACATCAAGAGATCTTGGCTATTATGTAAGTGTTATGGTGGACATTGATCTTGCGAAACCAATACCAGACAAGATTTGGGTTGAATCTAAGAAACATGGAGTAGCTTTTTGGCAAAAAGTGAAGCTTGGTAAATTACCCAAATTTTGTCAACATTGGAAAATAGTCGGGCATGAAGTAACTGTAAACATCTCAAGCAAGACCTTGCCAAGGACAAGGGGAAATCAATTGTTGATCAGCCATGCCCAATTGGAGGTAAAAATGAAGACCTTACCACAAAAAATCAGCGGCGAAGAAACAATAAGAAGAATAAAAATGATGTTGAAACCTCTGGGGTAGAGACTTCTGTTGTTATACCTATTGTGAAGCGCAAAGACAATGTCGAAACCTTAGTGGTGGAGACTATAGTGGAATTAGTTGAGAAGGAGAAGATGATGCCTGTAATTGATGAAAGGGATGTAGCAAATGATTACCTGCAAATTCAAACTACTGATGGTTACAGTTGTAGGGGAAGTTGCTAAACCCCAATCAGGTAAGGATTTGGTTGTTAAGAATACTTTTGAGGCTCTTAACAATGAAAAAGTGGAATGTGTCTCAGAGACCTAACTTTCACAGTTGGTGATGGTTGACAACGAACTTGAAGAAAGAACGACAAAATGGACTGAAACTGTTGACGAAGAAAGTCAGTCTTCTTCAACAGATATCCAAGATGGCCATAAGACTAAATCAAAGATGAAAAAGACGAAAGGGGGTAAAGGTGAGAGTACACCTTATCCCTTAAGATCCAAAACAGTGTTGTAAATACAACCCCCTAAAGTTTCCCCAATGAATACAATTTATTAGAATATTCGTTGAGGAAAAAAAAGAGGAAGCAATTGAGAGGATTCGAGGCTTGGCTAAAAGGCACAAGCCATAAATTATTTGTATTGCTGAACCAATGGTGAAACCTAGACACTGAAATGTAGTGAGACTGGGATTAAATCAGTAAGACTGTCATGTTATTCACAATGATGATAGTGAGAAGCTGGGTAATGTATGGGTTCTTTTTAGAAGAGATGTTACAGTTAACCTTATCAGTTTGTCGAGACAGCATATTACTGTAAGTATGAATAATAATTTGTACACTTTTGTCCATGCGAAATGTCTTCACCAACTGTGGAGAAGCCTATAGGATGAGATGAAAGGTATGGTCACTAATCAACCCTGGTTAGTGATAGGTGATTTCAATTGTGTGCTTAGAAATGAAGAATGACAAGGGGGCAAAACTCCAGTTGTGACTTAATGGAAGCAAACTCTGAAGGACTTAACATGACATGGTGTAACCAACAACAGGGCTCTAAAAGGATTTATAGTAAACTAGATAGGGCATTTGTTAATAATGCCTGGATGAAGTGGATAGTAGACAAGGTTCTGATCACTCTCCCATGATTGACAACCAAGTCAATATTCCGAAGCCTAAAAATATCCCCTTCAAGTCTAACAAATTTTGGATCACACATCCTACATTCTTAGACATGGTTTCAGAAAATTGGAGTCAAGAGATTACTGGTGGACCTTTGATAATGGTGCTGAAAAAATTACAAAGATTGAAGGTGGCTCTAAAGAAGTGGAACACTGATGTTTTTGGTCATGTGGACTCTACAATTCACAAAACTCAAAATGAGTTCTACCTAGCACAAGAGGTAGCAGAGTTGGATGTCTCAAATGATGTTCTCTTTGCAGCTGTCATTGGAAAAAAAACTCTCAACCAGGCATTAGAGAATAAAGCCTCTATGTGGAACCAGAAAAGCAGAATGAAATGTGAAGTTCAAGGTCAGCGCAACATTGCCTTTTTTCACTCCATTAGTAGATTCAGACAGGGGCGAGCTATGCTAGATGAGATCCATACAGAAGATGGAACCAAAATTACTGATCACGAGGCAATGCAAAATTATATCGTGGGTTTTTTTGAAGAAAAATTCAAGGCTCAGCCAGTAGCTTATGATCATCAATTGTATGGGTTGATACCGTCATTGGTTACTGAGGAGGATAATCAATTGCTTACACTTATTCCAACCAGGGAAGAAATTAAACATGCGGTTTTCGCTATTGATGTTGATTCTTCTCTGGGACCTGACGGCTTCCAGGGATGGTTTTATAAGTCATGTTGGTCTATCATTCATGTTTATATTTGTAGAGTGATAAGTCTTCAAAAGTGTATATTTATCCCCCAAATAACACCTTGTTTGTCTAGCACTTAGCTTATATTATTATGTTATATCTATTGATTAGTGCTTTCTTGTCTATTGTGTAGGTTTTATGAGCCGAAATGCAAATATTGTGTTAAAGCCCGCAAAAAGTCAAGAAAAGCAAGCAAAAAGATGTTATTTGCACAAGAGGAGGAGAATTGATATTTGCACCCATAGATCTGCTGAGGGCACCCCACAGTCAGACCAGTTGACTTGACTTTATATTGAAGTGGGGCGGTCCAAATCTCAGCCCAAATCGGGTCCTATTGAAGCCCACAAGTCAGAATTTCTATTTTAGGCCTTATTTAAAGTCAAAACTTAAAAAGACTCTACAAGGAGATCCAGAAGTCTGATTTGGGCCCATGAGCTATCAAACTGAAGGTCTTGGTCCAAGCTACAACTTAAGCCCCAAGAGAATTAGGTTTTGTTAAAAACCTAATGCCTCTAAAAGACCAACAACAGCAGCCACGAATTTAACCTAATTTGGAAGCCTTTGCATGCAAGTAATCTATTTTGTATTAGTAGCTAAGGTTTAGGTATCTTTGAGAATCATATCTTTTAGATCTAGAGTTTTTCATAGAGAGAGGAAAGAGAATATTTGTGAGAGAAAGTTCATCTTCTTCTTCTTTGTATCAAACTCAATTCTTATCAATCAAATCAAATCACTTTACCTTATGATGTTTTATTATTTATTTATTTATTCCATGGTGTCATCATCAAGGATGAGTAGCTAAATCTCATTAGGGGGATGGTTGAAGCACTCTAGATGATGCAAAAGCACCATGTTTGTTCTTATTGTTCATTGTGATTCAATGTTCTTAATGTTTATTTACTTCTAATTCGCGATATGAGGTAAGTATGATTATTTGCATGTTATTGTTATCCATGATGTTAAAATACTATTGTTAGGGTTTAGGGAGACCTAACTTTAATGGTTTTATTTATGTTGATTAAAATGTGTAGTGAAATAGCTGAGAGGTGATTATTACATATCTGAAGTTGATATCTTTTATTGAAACCCTTTTGTAATTAAGTCAAATAACTGAGAGGTGATGATTTAGTTATGAATAATATGTTGAGTTAATTAAATTGAATAGCTGAGAAGTGACAGTTTGATTAATAAGACATATTCGATAGCATGCATAAGAACCCCGTTTTAGTTGAGTGGAATAGCTGAGAGGTGACTAATTGATTATTATAGGTATTAATGATTAGTTGGAATAACCGAGAGTGACTAATTAATTATTATAGATTGATTATGAAGGAACAACATGCTATGTTCTCATGATTTAGTTTGTGGATACCAATTCTCCCTCTTTGTCATTATATATCTTCTTTACATCTCTACCATATTCTTAAGTTAGGGTTTACTTATTATTATTGCCTGTAGGAAGTTAGAATCAATCTCAAATCTTGTTTATTGATTCCCTTAGTGTTTCTTAACCATTGTTTTCTATTGTGTTTGAGCTAAGATCTCGCCCTCTGAGGTGGGTACGACCCTTGCTTGTTACTTGTCTACTTTGATATCCAATTTATACAGACACAAGAAGGAAAATTCAATATAAATCTATCTTTTGATTAGGATACCACAAATATCTTACATCACAGAGCTGTGAGATCTTTTTTTAGAGAATGTTTGTTACCTGAAGGAATGAACTCCAATTTCATTGCGCTAATTCCTAAAGATAAGAAAGCAACCAAACTCAGCCAATATAGACCTATTTGTATGGGGAACTTCTTCATTAAGATTTTATCCAAAATTTTACAGCTGCGGTTAAGAGAGATTATTGATAAATTGGTGTCCAAGGAACAAACGAGTTTCATTGCCGGGAGGTCTTCACAAGCCAATATTGGCTGCTTAGCTTCTGAAATAGTCAATGAATTGAAAAGAAAGAGATACAGGGGGAATGTGGCTCTCAAGGTTGACATCTCACAAGCTTATGACTCACTTGGCTTGTCCTTTTTGGTGAGGGTGTTAACTAAGTTTGGCTTCTCCCAAATTTGGATCAATTGGGTAATGGAGATCATTAAAACTTCAAATCTCTCAATTCTAATCAATGGAGGTCCTTGTGGTGGTGTTTTTGAGGTGGAAAGAGGATTGAGACAAGGTGATGCACTTTCACCACTCTTATTTGCCTTGGCTGAAGACATTCTTAGTCGAGGACTTAATGCGCTCAGAGTTAATGAGCTGGTCAGATCAATGGTAACCTTCAGAGGACATCCAGGCCCAAGCCATCTTTTATTTGCAGACGATATCATTCTATCCAGCAAGGGTGATCTCAGGAGTCTGAAATTTATTGCTGAGTTGTTGAGAAGATACCAGAATATTTCAGGACAGAGTAGAATGAAGCAAAGAGCAGCATGTACATGGGTCACATAACATCTAATAGATACGACATAATCGGTAATCCGAGCAGTTATGAAAATGCAAGTGGGGGTCCTACCTGACAAATATCAGGGGCTTCCATTAGTTCAAGGGAAGGTCATTAGAGCTGTTCTTAGTCCACTAGTTGACAAAATTCGAGCTACAATTGCTTCCTGGAAAGATAAACTTCTCTTTTTTCAAGGAAGGAATGTAATGGTGAAGTCAGTCTTGAATAACATTCCTATTTACAATATGTCTATTTATAAATGGCCCAAGACTCTTATTAAGGAAGCAAAAACTGTAATAAGGAATTTCTTATAGGCTGGTGATCTTGATGTAAGGAAACATTTTACTGTAAGTTGCGACAAATGTTGTAAACCCTATGCTGAAGGGGGATTGGGAATTCGGAGGCTCGATGAGATCAATGCACCTATGTTGATGAAACTTGGTTGGCTAGTCTTAGAGAATAATTGTGATTTTGCAAAGTTCATTAGCAAAAAGTATTATAATGTTGATGGAGAGATTATCAACTACCACAGACCTTCCTCCTTATGGTCTGGACTCAAGAGGGCAATTCTTGAGGTGCAGGAAAAGAGTCAATGGATTGTAGGGGATGGTGCATGCATTGACCTCTGGAGGGATGGTTGGATTGAAGGCAAGTCCATCAAACAACTTCTCAATCTATCTACAACACCTAGTTGATTCTTTATAATTTCATTAAAAAAGGTATAATCTTTGTTAGTTTGGATTCTCTGCAATTTCCTTAAAAAGTTATAGCATTAATAACAATCCGTGGATGCACCAAACAAGATGCCAGATTAGATAAGTGATGAGGTTCAATTCATCTCTGGCTTTGTGTAGTATACCTCTATGTAGATTATCAATGGATTCAATACCAACTCATGTAGGGATACCATGATAGAGCAGAAGAGTTTATGGTGGGGATGATCCATTGCAAAAAAGTGGGCTCTTCTCAGTAACGAAGTAGTGCACTCTCTGGTGTATAGTGTTGCAACAATGTAGCAACACAACTATGTTGTTTTTAGTGTGTGTTTTTTCGTTAAATTTTAGGGAAAATTGGCGATAACCCCCCAGGTTTTGGTCACTCTTGGCAAGAACCCCCTCATTTGTCCATTTTTGGCGTTAACCCCCCAACCCCCCACTTCAGCAATTTTTTTGTCCAATATACCCCTATCACATATTATTTGACTAAACCCCCCAAATTTAAGTAACAGAAGTTCACTAACAATCGTTAACCTCCGTTAACGGAACATATATTTGTGAAAACCCCCCGATAGTTAAAAATTTAAAAACAAAAGTAAAATCAACTCTGACCGACCTGGTCCAGTTAAATTTTAAATTTTTTTTTTTTTTTTTTTTTTTTAAGTTTTTTACTTTTCGGGGGGTTTAGGCAAATAGGGGTTATGTTCACGCCGTTAACATGTGTTAGTAAACTTCTGTTAATGATAAATTAGGGGGTTTACTCAAATATGAGGGGTCAGGGGTAAACTGGGCAACACAAGGTCTAATTTGGGGGGTTGGGGGGTTAACGCCAAAAATGGACAAATGAGGGGGTTCTTGCCAAGAGTGACCAAAACCTGGGGGGTTATCGCCAATTTTCCCTAAATTTTATTGTCTTTGTTGTTTGTGTTTTTCAGTGCTGAATCATACTACTTGACGATGTATTATACATGGTGATGATCAGGAATGTATTTGATTTTGCTTGGATATTAATAAAAGATTCTCCATATAACATTTGCTAGTTTTTTTTCTTTTTATAAAAATTCACCAGATTTCCCACGGCTCAAAGCAGTAGTTAATTAGATTTTGTTATAAACAATTTAAAGAATTCCCACGGTTCAAAGCAGTAGCTAAGTTTTAATTTCCCACGGTTTATATTCGTGGCTAAGCCCACGGGCTTGGACCGTGGCTAATATAATTTGTCCGTCACGAATCCGGACCGTGGTAAACAATTTAGCTACCCCCTGAACCCCCACGGTCTTGCCACGGATTTGAACGGTGGCTAATCGCGTTTTGCCACCGTTCCGGTCCGTGGCGAATTCACAGTATTTTTGTAGTGATGGCAGAGTATGGACCCCTGATCAGAAGGGTTCTTTCACAGTAAAATCTGCGTTTGAAGCTATTAGAAGGAAGAGACAAACTGTTATTTGGCACAAATGGATATGGAGGTCATTTCTCCATCAAAGAAATTCAGCAATAGCATGGAAACTATGTCACAACTGTGCAACAACTCACGATCAGCTAAAAGGAAGAGGATTTCACATGGTTTCTTGATGCTATACTTGTAATAGAGAGGAGAAAAATTTCGAGCACTTGTTATGGAGATGTCCTTTTGCCAGAAAACTATGAAAATGGAATGCCAGCAAATTCAGAACTAGAAATACTTTCTTTAGCTTGATCGAGGCAGCCAGGTTGAAAAACAGATGAGTCCTATGTTGAAACACATTTGGATGGCAGCAATCATAGGAGGAATGGAGGCCCTTTGGAAACACATAAATCAAATTGTTTTTGAGGAGGGTAGCAACAACATGAATTTTTGTAGAAAACTGGTTCAAGGACAGGTTACCTTAACTGCTCACTTGTCCAAGAGCTATGTTTTTTATTGCTATTATGACAGAACTGTGGCTTGAGGATGGAAAATTCTGATTAAACTTAAGAAAGAACCAGGAATCAGAGAATGCAAATGGCTACTTCCTGAAGAAGGCATAGTCAAAGCAAATGTTGATGGAGCCGCCAAGGGCAACCCTGGGAGGGCAGGAGCAGGATGCATCTTTAGAAATCATATTGGAGACATTTTGTTGGTTATCAGCAAGGGTGTGGGGGTCACATCAAATTTTATGGCAGAATGTGAAGCTGTGTTATCTAGTATTGAAGTAGTTGTAGATAGAGGATGGTTAAGGCTACGGGTGGAATCTCATTCCAATGCAGCTGTACTCTCCTTCAGTTCTGACAGGTTACCATGGCAACTACAAGGAAGATGGAGGGCTCTTCGACATAAGACAGAGACACTGATGATCAGTCGTGCTTGGAGAGAGACCAATTTTGCTGCTGATGCTGCAACCAACTTTGGAACAGGTCTGGAGCTGAAAGTGATGGTGACTTATGCAGGAAAACCGCCTTGGTTATTTACCTGGGAAGAACCTCATGTCACTTACTTTAGATTGAACTGAGTTATGTTTTTGGAGACATTAGTTCTCCCTCTGATTTGTATACTTCATTTTTTCATATTTTAATACAAATTCAAAGCTTACCCAGCAAAAAAAAAAAGTTGAACCAAACAACATTTGAAAATGGCCAAAATACCCTCATTTAAAAATCACTATGTGAATGTGCACGCCTAATGCGTGCGAACAAAAAATAATAAATTTATTTATGCCCAATAAAATAAGAAAATAAAAAACCATGTTTAAATGTTTATTTGGGTTTATAACTACTTTATTATATATATATATATATATATTTTTTTTTTGTAAGTTTTTTTTTTTTTTAACAAAACTGTAGGTTTTTTATATTTATAAATTATAGTAGGTTCTATTTTTTTTTAAATTATCTTTTATAAATTATAGTAGGTTCCACTTTTTTTGAAATTATTTTTTTGCCCTTTACATTGTAGTATACAAACCTTAATACATAAGAGGTAAAATCGAAACTGTGAAAATAAACACGCTATCTTATATAAATTATAATAGGTCCCATTTTTTTTGAAATTATTTTTTTACCTTTTTCATTGTAGTATACAACTCTTAATACATTAGGATAAAATCGAAAATGTGGAAATAAAATCAGAACTTAGGGGTAAAATCGGAAGTGGGGAAATAAAATCGGAACTTAGGGGTAAAATTGGAATTATAAAAATAAAATCAAAATTTAGGGATAAAATCAGAACTGTTTATAAGAGATAGGGGTATAATCGGAACTTAATAAGAGGTAAGGGTATAATCGAAACTATTTATAAGAGATAGGGGTATAATCGGAACTGTTTATAAGAGATAGGGTATAATCGAAACTTTAATAAGAGGTAGGGGTATAATCGGAACTATATATAAGAGATAGGGGTATAATTGGAACTGTGTATAAGAGATAGGGGTATAATTGGAACTATACATGAGAGACATGTCAGGCCTCATGAACGACCTCGGTATGGGGGCGCCTTAGAAAGTAGTTTAGATTATTCAAACAATTTGATTTACCTCCATGTAATCTGACCATCCATCTAATAAACAACACATCTCAAGGCATCTCAAGTTTGTGTTCTAATACTCATCTTCTCAAACCTTCTACAACACCATCTTTTGTATGACAAAATGATAATAATGGTGTTCTTCAAACTTGATAATAACCTCCAAATTTCACAATTTCCCTTTCTCTGTCTTTCATTTTCTCTTAAAGCAACACCAAAATTTTCTTCTAAATCACTACATTATATATTCCCTTCAAGGCCAACTTTAAAAAACACCGAACCCCATCTCTAAATTCATTCACTTCTAAATCACTCAATTATGCATTCCATTCTTTCAATTGAATTAGGGCTTTCATCAATCAAATTGAAGCTCTATTCATTTAGTCAATCAGTGAATTGGGAAAATTAGGTTGTTTGATTCGAGACGCTCTTAGAGATGAAGAACAAATTTTCAAACTCTTACTAAAATATAAATTGGGGAAATGAGATTATTTGATTGAATCTCAGCTTATTATTGGGATTTACTTATAAGTTCCATTGAATCTCACCTTCAACTCTAAAGTATCTATGAAAACATACAATTTGTGAAAACATGGTATTTCAATCTTTAAATTTCAAGTTATTAGAGAAAGAGAGAGAGGTGGTGGTGGTGGTACAGTATGAAAGATGGAAGAACAACGTGTTGAATTTTTTCTTAAAACTAGGCTTTGGTTAAACCCGGATCTTACAGGGGTATTATAGCCATTTAAGAGAATATTTTAGTTAAACCCGGGTTTTTAGGTCGATCCAAGTAGAGATCTCCAACGCCTGAGTACTGATCCAACTTTGGTGCATTGAGTTTGCTTGGCAGGTCGTGCTCCAGGATTTCCTTTGTGAATGGGGACTCTTGAAAGTGCTGCAAGGACTGAATTGCGAGCCGATCTGCTGTGTGAATGGTCCAAGCTGGCTTGCTGCGTGGGAGGCCTTGAATTCAGCGAGCTGTTAGCTGAGTTCTTCGTACTTGCGGTTGTTGCTATCTGTGGTAATGACTCCTGCCTGATAGTTAGTGGTGTCAGTATCAATTGTATGAGTCTTAAGTTGGGTGTTCTCGTCTTGTATACAAGTAAGGTGATTTCTCAGATCTCGGATAATCTCTTCTTGGCTGGCCAATAGCTAAATGGACAATAGTTCGGGATTTGAGTTGGGTGGGGGGTTGTTTTTTAATACAATCGAATCTTTTCAGTCGGCGCCAAATTTATTAACCCGTTTCCAGATTAATGCATTAATCAAGGTCAGGTCGCAAGGAGGCTGACCAAGGTGGGAGTTTGAGATTGAGGGGTGGTTGCACCTCATGAGGTCGAGATTGCCTACACACTAGTTCGAGGGAGTGGAACATAGAGATCAAGCCATCGTAGTTCTGTTGGTTTTATAGAAGGTTGAAGGGCACATATCATGGGATCGTGCGTTTTCTCCGCTATCCATTAATCATTGGATATTTGGTAATTTATGTGTAACGGACCGAATATCTTCTGAGCATTGATTTAGCGCACGTGTCTGGACGGAGATCACCAACGGTCATGTATGTGAGCTGCTCTGGTCGGATCGTGTGAGGACGTAATGAGTGCGACCTGTTTGTTAACAGGAATGTGCCACATGTCATGGCGTGATTGGCTTTTTTGTATGTAGAACCCCTACATCTCTGCTATTACATCAACATCTGAACAGGGGGAACTCCTTGCTATTTCATCAGGCACTTGCGGTAATGGTACTTCTCGACAATATAGTTTGGAGACAGAAATGGGTTGAGTCTTTACTAAAAAACTTACTTGTTGGGAATGGGTGGCATCGAAAAAAATAGAAAATTTGGCGAGGTGGGCTAGGCCATCACTATCTGATTGTAGAAGCCTTGTGCGAAGAATGTTACTCGGGGATGAAGGGTATGTATCCTGTCCAGGGTGCATTTCAGGCAGCTCACCCTAAAATATCTACAGCCTGAATCCAAAAGACCATGCATCCATCTATCTATGAAAGAAGTGGTGGACACTTTTGGAAAAATAATGAATTGGAGCTAACCCCTTCCAACATCATTTCCAGTTATAAATAAAATCAAGGTTAGGGCATTCATCCCTATATCACTGTTAAATTTCCGTGTTTAATTTTTGTGGACATGAAATTAATCAATTTACTAAAAAACTAGTTTTTATTCTTCTTTGGTGTACAGAAGGTTTAATCTGATACATTTATTCTTTAGTCATGCACACTCTTACCACCGATGCAAATGCAAACACTGTTATCAGGACGGTGTTGGGAAGCATAGATTTTTTATTTGTGTGATGAAGACTGTTATAATACTCCCTCCAAGCATCACAGATTCACAGACAAGGCCATACATTTGTGCTTATTACAAGCCACGAAGACTGTTCAGATCCCGTACGTACATCCAGATGATTTTTCTGTGGATGCCGAATGTGTTCATATGGTTGCAAAATCAGATGAAAATGAAGGGCATAACAAAGAATAAGTTTGAGCTAGTTAATAAAATTAAGTACATATAGGTACGGGCAAGCGGTCAAGCATATTGAGATCGGTATTATTGATCACTCTTATCGAAGTTCTTTCCAAGTGATTTCTTATGAAGCTGCAGAGAGTCTAGAGATCCGTAAACAAGCACCAGCCCATCTGATGGGAGTTCTGAAGAAACCCTAAAAAATAACAAAAGTTGCAACAAAGATGGGACATTTGATTGCAAGCCAGTGTCAAGTCTGAGACAAGATCGACGAGTGTAATTGCATAAAATTACACAAATAAGAACGACATGAAAATTATAAAAATGCAAATAAAGTGACACATGATTTTACGTGGTTCGACAATGGTGTCTACGTCCACGGGAGAGATGAGTGTATTTTATCGATATGAGATAAGAGGAGAGAACATGAGAGGAGCTAGAGAGCTTTTGAATTGAGTCCGAATGTCGTGTCATGTTGACAATATTGACATTGGATAGTGCCATTGAGGTCTTATGAGTTGATTTGATGTGATATTTCTATGCACATGATGAAAGATCTAACCTTTATACTAGGGGTGGCAATCGTGTCGGGTCATGTCGGGTTCAGGTCGGGTCTTAACAGGTTGGGGTGTTTTTCGCTTAAACCCGAACCTGACCTGTTAACCTGTTTAACTCTTTTTCCTTAAACCCGAACCTGACCTGCTAATTAAACAGGTCGGGTTCAGGTCGACCTGTTTAGACCTTCAGAACTCTTCATAATAATTAATGAAAATTGAAACTAATTATACCTTCACACCGATTTGCAGACTTGTTACGTCGCCAGATTTCTTCGCTGCAACTGCAAAACAAAAATGATTACATCAATTGTTCCAATTAGTGATCTATCAATCAGAAGATTCTAACAAATCTACAAAGAAAGACTACTTCGAATCCAAATAAACAAGCTGTTAGATTTACATATATTTGAGTTTTCTATGTCGATCGAATCGAATGGTTATGTAGCTCAAATCTAAATCTGAAGAAAGTTATCAATCGAACTGATTAATGAATACAATGTTTTGAAATGAGAATGTTTGCAAATTGTTAATAATTATACATGCTGCAATGAGAATGAAAAGCGTTAGCACTGAAGCTAGGGTGAACAAGTTGCAGAACTTCATCTTCTCTCTCTCTTTCCTTCTTCTTCTTCTTCTTTTCTCTCTCTTTCTCTAAGTAGAGAATGGTTGTATACTTGTATGTCATACCTTATTGAGAAGAATAAGAGAATCAACTTGAGAGAGATTATTGTAGAGATTAATCTAAAAGAAGAAGAAGAATCATCCTTCGCTTGTTCATGGTGGATTGGTGGTTACTGTTGCGGCTAAGGAGAAAGAAAGAACAACCAAAGAAGTCAAAGAACATTAGGTATTTTATATGTAGGGTTTTCTTAACAGGTTTCGGGTTTGACCCGACCTGTTAATAGTCAAACCTGAACCTGACCTGTATATTAAACAGGTTAACAGGTTCGGGTCAAAATGACCCGTCAACCCGATAAGGCTAAACCCAAACCTGTTTATATCGGGTCGGGTTCGTGTCGGGTTAACAGGTCGCGGGTCATTTTGCCAACCCTACTTTATACCAATTTTCTTTGTAAAGCTTTTGAGATAAAATTTGAATGAGACAAAATGTCGATATGATGTATTTAAGAAAATGGGCTCATATGGTAAGGGATGAAAATCAATAGTCAAATTCATCATCCTCGAGCTTAACATTTTCTGAAACTTGAATAAACAATTAGTATTGGGGGGGGGGGATTGAAGTTAGCCCACAATCTTATATGAAGTAATCTATCACGCCCCTGCCACGTGGATATTCAACCATCCCAAAACTTAGGATGTGAGCAGTGTCCATAACAACCATGGCTCTCATGAAATAGTTGTCAATATACGAACAAAAAAAAAAAACAGAAATGTCCACGAACGGTCAACGCACAAACATATATAAAACAAAAGTATTCTCCACCACTGTACCATGGATCCCAAAAATTATATATATATATATATATATATATATATATATATATCAAAAGCGTCATCTCGCTCACTCATTATACATAGTCCTAAAATATATACTTACATGTACACCAACAAAAGATCCAGTAGTACGTGCACCATAAGTAAGACAATAAAAGTATCTATAACTACTCCATGACGGCGCGCTCTATGCGTCTAGCTGCTACTCCCTGCCTACACCCGGATCGGGGTGTACCCAAGTATGCAAAAACATAAAACTTGGATTAACTTGTATACAACGAACTGGTATGAGTCCTCTCCAGACCCAAACCAACAAAAATAGTATATCGAAAACATGCATATAAAATATACATCAGACATATAGTCCATTAATTTAAAAGCCCAAGATAGCATGTAGTTCTTCAAACGAAACATAAAGTTCCTTATACTAACCCAAATAATAATATAAATACTTTTACATGTCCTCGATTACTTAAGGTAAGCCATTACCCTGTAAGGAACGTTAGTAAGGCCTACCCTCCTATCAACAATATGGATTCATAAAATATTAGATATATTGAGATTAATTTATACCATTAGTACTCCTAGAATACCATCCATTCAGTACAGAAAAACAGGGACGAGGCATAAAATCCCTCCATTCCCCAGATATTATCAATTACACTTTTTCGACATGGATCTAGGGCATTTAGTTCCTCTTTTGAGGCAAAGTAGTTCCCATATCCCCACAGACATATCTTGAAAGTACAGCACATGCTCAACCATTAAATACAACACCACTCACAAATAAGTTCTCCAACAAATAATAAACTAATACTATTACTATACATATTATATATCAGCCTTTAATATAACAATACTATTTTCCCATTGTCCCCACCATGATAGTCACTTCGCCACTACTGTGACTTACACAGACATCCATGTGCCCCCTGCGCATAGGTGAGCAACCACTACTGTTAATTGGTCCCCATCCTAACCCGGTTGTGAGCTAGGGTCCCACAACGCAAGTAAGGCTCAGTCTATGCATTCGCGCGTTAAAGCTACTCGCCTACACCAGAGGTCGAGTAGTGGGCTTACCACGTCGTGGTATTCGCCATAGACGGGTAATTACCACACCCAGGTATTCGCCTTAGGTGGGTATCCACACCCTGGTATTCGCCATAGGTGGGTTGGGATACTTTGGTATTCGCCAAAAGTTCCCTATCACTAAATGAGGTGTCTCGAGCCACACCTAAAGCCCAATAAAATTAACCTAAAGATCAGGGGTCATGGTGTGCCAGAGAGTATACAAAACAAACAATCAACATTCATAATACTATATCATCCATTCTACCAAAAATCGGACAGAGTTTCCTTTGTTTCTACTACAAATTCTACCAAAAATCGGACAGAGTTTCCTTTGTTTCTACTACAAATGGATATTTGTCCTTTACTCATAACCTGCACTTAAACACTTTCAAGTTTGTAATATTCACATCAGGCATCAACCAGCCTTTATTTCAACCATCATGTCACCCATAACTCAACAACATGTAACAAAACTATCACGACTAGCTTTTCATAACAAAAGTGTGCTTATATCTATAAAGAAGTAAAAATATGGAACATCAATGACCATAGGGATTACAGATCAACATCATAAAGCTGAAACGAAACATCCTAAGTTTCAGAATATAAAAATAAAAACTGTGACTATACGTTCAGAAATACAGTCACAAAACATTGTAAGACTTGCGAGGCTGTTTCACCCTATCTAGTGTAAGAATTTGGAAAAACCCAGAACATACAAATTAATCATCCATGTGTCTACTATCTCCAGGATTTAGAATCATCTAAAAAGGTTCAGTAAGTAAGTTTCTATGCTCATTTTACTAAGGACTGTGCAGAAACATCACTGCAAAATTAAACTGAGGGGAGCGACGACTCAAATTTAGTCTGGAAAAGGGCAGAAATTGCTATTCCTCCTAACACAGTTTATCTGGACAAAGAAGAGTAGAATCCAAAGAGACTATAGTTTCGGCTCAAAACGTTAACAGATGAAATTTCTATGCTCATTTTCCCACCAACAGTCCAGAATTTCAAAAAAAACCAAAAATGCGTAAAATTTTTAACTAGCAATCAAATCTGGACCTGCAACTTGGTAAATTCTTTTCTAGTACAATTCACTTATAATCCATAACAAAAAGAGCATATTAACCTCTCTAAAAAAGGTAATGAATTTCCACAAAGTTAAGTGAAACCAAAATCCCTAATTTTAGAATTTAAATAAAGGGTTTTGAGAAAACCCATTCAAATATTCATTTTAATGAATATAATCAAGATCAGAAAACAAACAAAAAGAAGGAAAAGAACTCACCTCAATCCAAGAACACAACCAAATAATGTTCCGCGAATCTGACCTGAATCCTTCAATTTCATCCTTTCGCTATTGTTTTTGTTGCTCCTTCATCTTCTTTCCACTCTCTCTCTCTCTCTCTCTCGTTTGTTTTCCCACGTGTTCTCCACTTCTTTCTAGTTTCCCTCTCCTCTTGAGTGAGTCTTGACACCTCTTTCTTTTTATATTTCATTTAATTACAATTTCAGTTCTTCGACCCAAGAAACTCAAAGTCCAGGCCCCTTCCATACTCTTAAATCCAATTTAACTACATTCTAGTAGAGATCAACTTAAAACCAAATAAATAACATCTATACAATATATTCCATATATAATTAAATAACAAAATAAAAATATTATAAATGATGACAAGATTGTTAGGTATGCAAATCTACTCAGATAGAAAACCAATAAAAAAAAATGCGAGTGTTACATAATCATATGAATCAATAGATATATAATACATTTAAAATTAATGTATGCAAATGATAAAATCGGCAAAATAAAATACGGCACATTTTTATGTCAAATGTTCACATATGTGGTTACTTGTTAAATCACGTATGATTTGTATGGTTAAGAGAGAATGATAACATGTATTAATAAGAATACATAACATGAAGGTATATAAGTGGACCAATCATGAACACAATAACATTGATCTATGAATGAGACATCAATTAGCATACATGAGAATTTAATAATAGTCAACATAATAAAAGAAAGGTGTTTAATGTTGACAATAAAATATTTAATTAAGAAAATTAATTGTGAGTTGTGGCCGCATGTTAGTAAATAAAATCACTATAGTGAGAATGTAATTTATTTGATAAAGAGAATCACTATAATGAGAATGGAACCCATATATAAGCATTGAATGTAATTGACATGTGATTCTGATGTGGCATGAATAAGTGAATATAACCACATAAATGATTTATTAAAATTTATGATATATAAATTAATGCACATACAATAACCATGTAGGTATGAGGGTAGCTTTTTTGTAGCTTAGTTCATGAGTAAATACAAACAAATACCATAGAGATCAAATTGAAAGAAATTTCATAGAGATATATCATATATTATTTATCTTGCTTTCCCCAACATACAATAATCGAAAGTGGTTCAAGGCCTTAAGTCCCCAATGAAAACCCAATATGTGCAATATGATACTAAAACAAACAAGAATAAAACAATAAAGAAGTAAAGAACACACGATATTTTTAACGTGGTAAAACCCAATATGGGAAACGTCCATGGTTGTCCTTGCGACAACAAATAAATCCGCTAGATGAAAAGAGATGTACAAACCTATCAACTACCTGCAATCACTGTGAGTTGACACTACTGGTTATCTCTAACACCTTGACTTCACCAGAGTACCTTGATGTACGCACAAGACACTGGACTTTTTGATGAACACACAAGAAGACTCGAAGTCGATCTATGAAGTAAGCTTACACCAGAGTTCCTTGATGAACACACAAGGATACTCGACTTCTTGATGAACACACAAGAAGACTCGAAGCTAATCTCAATATTCAATAAGGAAGAAGAAGATGAATGGGGAAGAAGAGAATGAGTTCAATCACCTAAACAAACCTAAACAAACTCAAGAAGAAGACTTCAATTGGACGGCCAAAAAACTAGTTTGTTCTTTGGTAGAAAACCCTATATATAGTTAGGGTTTGAAACAAGAGAAAATGGGCCGAAATTGACAGATTTCATATTGGACGTACGTACGTCGAAACAAGGTACGTACGTCCCTGAGACGTAAAAGTTCGCTGCCTACCTGGACGTACGTACACCCTAACTAGGTACATCGTACGTACGTCCAAAACCCAAAAGTTCGCTGCTGCAAAACATGACGTACGTACGCCCTAACTAGGTACGTACGTCCAACCTTTCGTAATACTTGCTGACCTATACTAGGTACGTACGTCCTAACTAGGTACGTACGTCCTATACCAAACATGAATTTTACATACATGACGCGAGGAGAAAGACTAGGAACGACGTGCGTACAATGAGATTTTCCTAACAATGAACTCAAGGCGAGATAACCGTGGACATCTGAAGTCACAAAATAATGTCAAACAACCGAGTGCCGGTTTTAATCTCCCCCTTTGACATTTATTTTGTGACAAAAACCTATGACTCTAGAAGCACTTATAATACTTGCTTACAAACCCAAACCAACGGCATTTATAAGACATGCCTACAAGAACACTCATAATCAATACGAACCAAGACACCATCACTTGATATTCAGCTCGAGCAAGAAGACTTGATCATCAGAGACGAGACGGAAGCAAGAAAAATTCTGAATCAATTAGAGAAATAATGGAAGCTTCTCGAACAACTCCCCCATACTTCATGAACTCCAAAGTTTAATACTCGAGCTCTCCCAAAACTGTACAACCTTTAATCATCAACACGTTCACTCCCCCATACGTGTAGCATACCTGAAACATGACCCAAAAATACACTAACAGAGAAGAGAAGAGTGTTAGTATTAGAGTCATAAATCTCCCCCTTTTTGTCACCAAAGAAGCAATGTGACAAAGAAAAGAAGTAAGAAAAACTAAACCATAACAAAGAAAAGAAAAGAAGAGAAGAATAAAACATGTTAACAAGAAATATATATTGAACAGAAGATATAGAACAAACTCTTGTCAACACAACACAAACACTATCAATATGAGAAAAAAATCCTTAACTAAAACAACTTCACAAACCTTAACAAGAAGATAAAGAGAAAAGAACATATGTACCATAAACCTGAAGAGGAATGCATCACGAAATTCCCAAAATAGTAGCCAATCCCAATTCGTACAAAAATAAGAGGCAATATATGGGGATAAACAAAAGATTGAACAAATAAGAGAATTGAAGTGCATCATAAACTAAACCTCGGTGTGTAGATGCAATGCAATGCATAAAGAGAGAGAAAGTTCACCACTAGAACACACCCTTTGAAGACCTAGAATATAGAACCCTCAACAAGAGATATACGATTAGTAAGTGAGCATAGAAGAAACAAACTTCAACCCCCTTTGAAACAAACGTTATGAGTAGAAGGCAAACGAATATAAATATGATCTTTCAAATGAAAACCAAGACATCCAAAAGGCAAAGGAATATAAACTTTGTATGACTTACATAAAAACAATGAACATGCGCTTGAATTTTTATTTTGCCGCATGTGGTGGAGTTTAGTCTACATCACTCTAATGTCATTCCCGCGTGGGAGGGATTTTTGCCTCCATCTTTTCAAATACACGAGGGTAGGGTGTAGCCTACATCTTTTTGACAAACACAAACTCAAGAAGTGCAATACCATGATAACGTGCAACACAAGAACTAACATCTCTTGAGTGCATCCGTCAGAGCATGACCCTCACAACCCCAACGGGTTCTTAGCCAACTGATATTGCTTTAAAGACAATCAAATGACTGGGGATAAAGTGAGTCATTGACCACTAACAAGAGTTGTAAGAGGAAGATAAGAATGCTCAATAACACGAACAACAAGATGAACATTAACTAAAACAAAGGAGAGATAGCTCAAGATAACATAAATACTCGAGAGATAGAAAAGTTCTATGAGCTCAAAGAATATGTAAGTGGTTTCCAAAAACTCCCATCATGCAAGCATGCCGTGCACTGTGCAAACAAGCGAGGAAAAATGCATGATACATACCAAAACATACTTAAGAGTTCAGAAAGAGAAAACACCCAAACATATTACAACTTATTTAAGACAATTGAATTAAACCAATATCTCAGAAAATATGCATCCAACAACACATACATGGAATAAATAAAAAAAATAAAAAAATAGAAGGAATAACCAACAACCCTTTTTTTTTTTTTTATTAACAATGTATTCAGATATGCAGCATGATCTGCAAGCTAAACAAACAAAGCATAAAAAATAGAAGCACCAAACAAATAGCCTATGTGGTTAGAGAAATATGCAATTCAAATAACACAAGGCTAGAAACAAACTACATCGTCCCAAATATGGGACACCACCAGACTTTTGCAAGTCCAGAAAAACCTTCAACTTATCTTTTCTTACCCATACTTGAGAAATATTCTGCAAGTTGGACCCAGGTATGGAGGATTGATGAATATTATCCCCGATAGTAGACTTGCCAACCCTTAACGACTCATTCTCTAGACTACATGTGGCAACATCGATGCTTCTATCCCATATGTGAGGTGGTTTGGTAACTTTTTGCACAAACTTCTTTCTGTTGTTGAAGCGTTGTGGTATCTTTGGACCACTTCTGGGCCTAAAAGGAGTCCAAGACGAAGGATGAGCCTGCACAGGAAAATAACAATATGAGTTCCAACAATTATTACCAAAAGAAGAAGAATAAGGAACCATGGAATTTTTATCCCAACAGAAAGCTGAAATATGACCTAACAGATCACAAGTAAAACACTTAAAATATCTATGTTTAGGATTTGTCTTGTTCTTGGTCATCACGTTCGGCTTAGATACAAAAGCCTTGGTAGGTGGAGGCGGAGTAGGCATACGAGGATTTGGTAACAAAGGAGGCAAGGATGGCCTCATAAAAGAAGTAGTAGTAGGGACACAACTGGAGGAAGCTCCAACATAGTTATATCCTAAACCAATCTTATCTGACGAAAACTTTCCACTTTTAATAAGGGTGTCTAGATCAACTGAAGCTTTCTCAAATCCTTGCAATCGCTTAGTAGAAGCAAATAAATCATTTTTCACAGCTTCATGCTCAAACAACAAAGTACGATACTTATCTTCTATCTCACGATTGGATATTTCCAAAGAAATAATTCTAGATTGAAAATTTTCTTGTGAAAACTCCTCAGATAAGGTATTCATATCACCTGCAAGTACAAATTTCTCTTCTACAAGAGACTCAACCATATCATTCAAAATCTGATTAGTCTTATGCAAGAATTGACATTGTTTAACAGGTGACATATGTAATTCTCTTAACTCACCGGGACTTACCAAAACAGAATCATCGAATTCATGATCGACAATATCGGTTACCTGACAATCCACATTCTCATTCAAAGAAGCCCCATAGGCAACATAATGTGTAACATGGTCTTTCGTTACATCATCATCATCCTCGCTTTCATCTTCCTCCCAAGTGGTAGATAACTTGATTTTTTGTTGTTCTATCCCTACAGCATCAAGTTTCGTGGGAAGCTTACACTTGTCAAAAGCATGGTTAGTCAAACCATTATATTTCATAGTCTTAAAAATATGTTTAAGATAACGATAAATAATACTCAGATGTTGCTTAGTGTCAAGAGACTCATCATAATTAATTTTTTCATCTTGCACATCCTCAAGCTTGAGGTTGCTCAAGCTGAACCTCAAGTTCATAAGTTCTCAATTTTCCTGCTAAGGTCTCTATGGACATGGTCTTTAAGTCATTGCTCTTTTGAATGGCATCTTTCCTAGAACGAAATATAGATGACAAAGACCGAAGAACTTTACGCACTATTTGAGTATCGGTGTACACTAAACCTAAAGATGCACTATTGTTGATAACATCCTGCAAACGAATAAAGAATTCATTAAAAGATTCATTATTGTCCATTTTAATAGTTTGAAATTGACTAATAGAAGTTCAAGCTTACTCTTTTTGACAGCAGTATCACCCTCATGAGTTCTTACCAGCCTATCGCAAGCCTCTTTAGATGTTATGCAATCATGAACTCTCCGAAATTCACTAGCATCCAAAGCCATAAATATAGCATTAAGCCTTCTTTGGTTGTTAGTAGAAGCAACTTTGTCTTCCGGACTCCATGTGTTTCGTGGCTTTGCAATTGTAACAGCCTCATCTGTACTACCTGTAATAACTGTCGGTGGTGACCAACCATCTTCCACAGCGATCCACACATCCTCACTGATAGCCTGCAAATACGCAGCCATACGAACTTTCCAATAGGGAAAATTAGTTCCATTAAATTTAGGAGGACAAATTAGTGTTCCAAATTTATCAGAATCCATTAAAATTGCACTAAGGATCTACGCGTGAGCCTTTACGCTCCTTAACAAGCGCCCTGCGACTGATACCAATTGAAAACCCAATATGTGCAATATGATACTAAAAAAAACAAGAATAAAACAATAAAGAAGTAAAGAACACACGATATTTTTAACGTGGTAAAGCCCAATATGGGAAACGTCCACGGTTGTCCTTGCGACAACAAATAAATCCACTAGATGAAAAGAGATGTACAAACCTATCAACTACCTGCAATCACTGCGAGTTGACACTACTTGTTATCTTTAACACCTTGACTTCACCAGAGTACCTTGATGTACGCACAAGACACTCGACTTCTTGATGAACACACAAGAAGACTCGAAGCCGATCTATGAAGTAAGCTTACACCAGAGTTCCTTGATGAACACATAAGGATACTCGACTTCTTGATGAACACACAAGAAGACTCGAAGCTAATCTCAATATTCAATAAGGAAGAAGAAGATGAATGGGGAAGAAGAGAATGAGTTCAATCACCTAAACAAACCTAAACAAACTCAAGAAGAAGACTTCAATTGGACGGCCAAAAAACTAGTTTGTTCTTTGGTAGAAAACCCTATATATAGTTAGGGTTTGAAACAAGAGAAAATGGGCCGAAATTGACAGATTTCATATTGGACGTACGTACGTCGAAACAAGGTACGTACGTCCCTGAGACGTAAAAGTTCGCTGCCTACCTGGACGTACGTACGCCCTAACTAGGTACATCGTACATACGTCCAAGACCCAAAAGTTCGCTGCTGTAAAACATGACGTACGTACGCCCTAACTAGGTACGTACGTCCAACCTTTCGTAATACTTGCTGACCTATACTAGGTACGTACGTCCTAACTAGGTACGTACGTCCTATACCAAACATGAATTTTACATACATGACACGAGGAGAAAGACTTGGAACGACGCGCGTACAACGAGATTTTCCTAACAATGAACTCAAAGCGAGATAACCGTGCACATCCGAAGTCACAAAATAATGTCAAACAACCGAGTGCCGGTTTCACCCAATTGATAATTCTTGTATTTTGAGTTAAAAATCTAATCATATTGGTTTGTTGATGATGAATACATAATTTTTTGTTCAATCACGAACAGTCGGCGCCAATGTAAATACATTATATAAAAAAGATAAATCAAGATAGAGATTTCAAAAAATAAGTAAGTAAGCACATGAATTTTACGTGGTTCGACAATGGTGCCTACGTCCACGGGAGAGATGAGTGTATTTTATTGATATAAGATGAGAGGAAAGAACATGAGAGGAGCTAGAGAGTTTGTCCCCTTTTACATGAATTATGTCCCTTTATATAGATAGGGAATTATAATTGAGCACATGTGATATAAATCACATTGATTTTGTAACGAAAAATAACAAACAAATAGTAAAAGAGAATATATTAATCCTGATCTTGTAATTGTTGGTATTAACATGCATTGCCACGTAAGCGCCACATGAGCACATGAGTTATCGAGTTGACCCAAGTTGGACTATGACTTGTACTGCATGCCGGACGGGCCAAATCGTTGGAAATAGATTTGAGCTCGGGTAAACTCGATGAAAATGAGCTTGAAGTTGATGTAGCTGGATATGTATATAAATACACAATGAGCATAACTAAATATTAGAGATTGCAATAAAGTTGGCAATTTTCTTTAACTGTGGATATATATAAGCCAGTAGTAGAGATATATCTAGAAATGAGAGAATGTGATGCAGTATTGAAGCAGGTAAACCAGCTAGTACCCTCCAGACTACTTTTCTTCTATCTTCTTATTCATATTATACATGTGTGAGTATAGTCATCTCAATGTTTCAACTTTCCAAATAACGAAATTGGCCGTAATGGCCTTTTCCGAAATGGACTTGGTTCCTATAAAATGAAGATATATGTTAATGGATTTACATAGCTAACTCCAGCTTTTTGGTTTACCTTGATTTCAAGAACTATTCTGTGGAGATCTAAACTTCCATCTTTAGTTAGTGTCAATGTTAGTTACCCCATTGTACTCAAATGTTACAGTAATGCAACAAGCTAGTCCTTGCGAATGAGCCTGTGGCTCAATGGTAGCACCCCTCTCACAAAGTGGAGAGGTTGTGGGTTCGAAACACGTCAACATCGGATTGTTGATATAAGTTTCTAAACGTAATTTAAAAAGGGTAGGGGTCCCCACAACCTTTCTTGCCAAAAAAAAAAAAAAAAAGCTAGTCCTGAACTAATTTGTTGGACACAGGTGGGAGTAGTAACGTGCAGCTTGCCTGAAAACATACTTCAATCAATCTAATGGTAAAACCCAATATGGGAAACGTCCACGGTTGTCCTCACGACAACAAATAAATCCACTAGATGAAAAGAGATGTACAAACCTATCAACTACCTGCAATCACTGCGAGTTGACACTACTGGTTATCTCTAACACCTTGACTTCACCAGAGCACCTTGATGTACGCACAAGACACTCGACTTCTTGATGAACACACAAGAAGACTCGAAGCTAAATCACTATTCAATAAGGAAGAAGAAGATGAATGGGGAAGAAGAAGATGAATGGGGAAGAAAAAGATGAGTTCAATCACCAAAACAACCTAAACCAAAACCTAAACAAACTCCAAGACTAGAGATGAATTGGACGGCCAAAGAACTACTTTGTTCTTTGGTAGAAAACCCTATATATAGTTAGGGTTTAAAACAAGGGAAAATGGGCCGAAAGACAGATTTCATATTGGACGTACGTACGTCGAAACAGCGTACGTACGTCCTGAGACGTAAATAGTTCGCTGCCTACTTGGACGTACGAACGCCCTAACTAGGTACGCACATCCTGACCAAAACATGTTTGCTGCCTAACATGACGTACGTACACCCTAACTAGGTACGTACGTCCTAAACCCAAAAACAGACTTTTGATACACTTGACGCAAAGACAAAGACTCGGGATGACGCGCGTACAACGAGGTTTTCCTAACAATGAACTCAAGGCGAGATAACCATGGACATCCAATGTCACAAAATTAATGTCAAACAACCGAGTGCCGGTTTCAATCTCCCCCTTTGACATTGATTTTGTGACAAAAACCTATGACTCTAATAGCACTTATAAAACGTGTTTACTAACCCAAACCATGGCATTTATAAAACATGCCTACAAAAACACTCAAGGTAGAATACATACCGAGTCACCAACACATGATATCCAGCTTGAGTAAGACGCTTTAACCATCAGAGACCGAACGGAAGAAACAAGAAATTCTGAAACAATCAAAGAGCCAACGGAAGTTCCTCGAACAACTCCCCCATACTTCATGAGCTCCAAGGTTTAATACTCGAGCTTACCCAAAACTGTACATGCATTTTGTGATCATCATCACTTTCACTCCCCCATACATGTTCACTCCCACATACATGTAGTATACCTGAAACATGACCCAAAACTGTACACCCTCTAAACATCAACACGTTCACTCCCCCATACGTGTAGCATACCTGAAACATGACCCAAAAATACACTAACAAAAAAGAAGAAAGTGTTAGTATTAGAGTCATAAATCTCCCCCTTTTTGTCACAAATAAAGCAAGGTAACAAAAGAAAGAGAAAAGAAAAATACCAAACCATAACAAATAAGATTAAAGAAGAAAAGAAAGAGAACAATCATGTTAACAACAAAAAGGATATGCAACGGAAGCCATAAAATAAACACTTGTTAACACGATGTCAATACAAAGAATTCTCCCCCTAAACAAAAGCTCCACCTAAATGCAATGCATATGAGAAAGATGCACCTAGAACAACCAAACCAGATAAGGATATTTGAAACACACAAAGAACCATGCATACAAGGGTAGAAGAGAGTATATGCAAGCTCAATGAAAACAAGATACTTAGTAAAGATGAATAAACTTGGTTTCATTAAACTAAGTACGCACCAATCAAAAATTAAGATAAGAAACCAAATATCTACTAGAAATGCATCATACAAACATCCTTGGTGTGTGGGAATTAAAGCTAAAGAAAACACAAAGAGTGTCATTTTCACACCTCACTCACAAACCATAAGAACATTCAAAACAACTAGTATTCACCATTAGAAGGATTTCACTTCACAAACGCCTAAACAGACACAGGGAAATGCACTTATAACCTTTTTTTTTTTTTTTTTTTTTTTTTGATATTGTGCAGAAATTAACATGTGAAAGGGATTTTTACCTTCATCTTTTGCAACATGTGGTAGGGTGTAGCCTACATCTTTTCAAATTACTTCCTTTTTAAGAACAAACTTAAAGTAGTGCAACATCATGGTAATGTGCAACACAAGAACTAACATCTCTTGAGTGCATCCGTCATTGCATGACCCTCACGGCCCCAACGGGTATGTATACCAAATGATTTCTTTCTCAAGAAGATCAAAAGGCTGGGGATTTTGTGAATTGTTGACTACTACCACACCGCCTTCATACTAATAATCAAGATAACATAAGAAGGCATGCATACGTATATTTCCAACTAATGATTATCCTAGAAGTTCATCATGTTCAAAGGATGGAAAAAGATATGCAAACAAACTCTCAAAGTGCCACCTAGTTGTGCATAGTGTAAACAAGTAAGGATATATACACGAGACACAACTAGATAAACGTTGGTCTAAAATCTAAACATGAAAGCACAAGCGTATGCTAAGTGTAATAAAATAGTTATATTCATGAGTACTAAGCATACAAGAATGATTGAAAGTAATAGACCAATCTAACCACATATACAAAGTATGTGTATCCCAAACACCCACAACAAAGTAAACTCTTTTTTTTTTTTTTTTTTTTTTTTTTTTTTAAAAAAAAAGGAGCATGATATTCAACCCAAACAAACAAAGCATGCATAAACAGAAAGACAAAACACACCAAACAAATAGTCTATATGGTTAGAAAAATATGCAATTAAAATAACACAAGGCTAGAAAACAAACAAAAAAAATAAAAATACGAAGATGATATTCAATGTGACTTTAAGAAGTCAAAAACGAACGTTCAAGTCATCCTTTCGTACCCATACTTGAGAGATATTCTGCAAGTTGGACCCGGATATGGAGGATTTTTGAATATTATCCCTGATAGTAGACTTTCCAATCCTTAACCTTTCATTTTCTAGACTACATTTGGCAGCATCGATGCTTCTATCCCATATGTGAGGTGGTTTGGTGACCTTTTGCACAACCTTTTTTCTATTGTTGAAGTGTTGTGGTTTTTTAGGGCCACTTCTTCGCATAAAAGGAGGCCAAGAGAAATGATGAGCCTGTACAGGAAAAGAACAATGTGAGTTCCAATAATTATTACCATAAGAAGAAGAATATGGAACCATGGAATTTTTATCCCAACAGAAAGCGGAAGTATGACCTAACCGACCACAAGTAAAACACTTAAAATGTCTATGTTTAGGACTTGTCTTGTTCTTGGTCATCACATTTGGCTTAGATTCAAAATCCTTGGTAGGTGGAGGCGGAGTAGGAATATGAGGATTTGGTAACAAAGGAGGCAATGATGGCCTCACAAAAGAAGTAGTAGGAGGAAGAGGAACACAACTGGAAGAAGCTCCAACATAATCATATCCTAAACCAGTCTTATCTGAAGAAAACTTTCCACTTTTAATAAGGGTGTCTAGATCAATCGAAGCTTTCCCAAACCCTTGCAATCGCTTAGTAGAAGCAAATAAATCCTTTTTCACAGCTTCATGCTCAAACAACAAAGTATGATACTTATCTTTTATCTCTTGATTGGATATTTCCAAAGAAATAATTCTAGATTGGAAATCTAGTTTTTCTTGGAAAAACTCCTCAGATAAGACATCCATATCACCTGCAAGTACAAATTTCTCTTTTACAAGAGACTCAACCATATCATTTAAAATCTGATTAGTCTTACGCAAGGATTGACATTGTTTAACAGAGGACATATGTAATTCCCTTAACTCACCAGGACTTACCAAAATAGAATCATCGAATTCATGATTGACAATATGGGTTACCTGACAATCCACATTCTCATTCAAAGATGCTCCATAGGCAACACAATGTGTAGCATGATCTTTCGCTACATCATCATCATCATCGCTTTCATCTTCCTCCCAAGTGGTAGATAACTTGATTTTTTACTGTTCTATCCCTTGTGCACCAAATTTCTTGGGAAGCTTACATTCGTCAAAACCATGGTTAGTCAAACCATTATATTTCATAGTCTTAAAAATATGTTTGAGATAACGATAAATGATACTTAGATGTTGGTTAGTGTCAAGAGACTTATCATGATTAATTTTTTCATCTTGCACATCCTCAAAAGATCCAGCTTTAAAAGCAAAGGATTTATTTTGAGGTTGCTTAAGTTGAACCTCAAGTTCATAAGTTCTTAATTTTCCTGCTAAGGTCTCTATGGACATGGTCTTTAAGTCATTGCTTTCTTGAATGACATCTTTCCTAGAATGGAATCTAGATGGCAAAGACCGAAGAACTTTACGTACTATTTGAGTATCGGTGTACACTAAACCTAAAGATGCACTAGTGTTGATAATATCCTGCAAACGAATAAAGAATTCATCAAAAGATTCATTATTATCCATTTTCATAGTTTCAAATTGAGTAATAAGAAGTTCAAGCTTACTCTCTTTGACAGCAATGTCACCCTCATGAGTTCTTACCAACCTATCCCAAGCCTCTTCGGATGTTATACAACCATGAACTCTCCGAAATTCACTAGCATCCAAAGCCATAAATATAGCATTAAGCCCTCTTTGGTTGTTAGTAGAAGCAACTTTGTATTCCACACTCCATGTGTTTCGTGGCTTTACAATTGTAACAACCTCATCTGTACTACCTGTAGTAACTCTCGGTGGTGACCAACCATCTTCCACAGCGATCCACACATCCTCACTCATAGTCTGCAAATACGCAGCCATACGAACTTTCCAATAGGGAAAATTAGTTCCATCAAATTTAGGAGGACAAATTAGTGTTCCAAATTTATCAGAATCCATTAAAATTGCACTAAGGATCTACGCGTGAGCATTTACGCTCCTTAACAAGCGCCCTGCGACTGATACCAATTGAGAACCCAATATATGTGCAATATAGCAATAGTAAAGCAAACAAGAATAAAACAATAAAGAAGTAAAGAACACACAATATTTTTAACTTGGTAAAACCCAATATGTGAAACGTCCAAGGTTGTCCTCACGACAACAAATAAATCCACTAGATGAAAAGAGATGTACAAACCTATCAACTACCTGCAATCACTGCGAGTTGACACTACTGGTTATCTCTAACACCTTGACTTCACCAGAGCACCTTGATGTACGCACAAGACACTCGACTTCTTGATGAACACACAAGAAGACTCGAAGCTAAATCACTATTCAATAAGGAAGAAGAAGATGAATGGGGAAGAAGAAGATGAATGGGGAAGAAAAAGATGAGTTCAATCACCAAAACAACCTAAACCAAAACATAAACAAACTCCAAGACTAGAGATGAATTGGACGGCCAAAGAACTAGTTTGTTCTTTGGTAGAAAACCCTATATATAGTTAGGGTTTAAAACAAGAGAAAATGGGCCGAAATTGACAGATTTCATATTGGACGTACGTACGTCGAAACAGCGTACGTACGTCCTGAGACGTAAATAGTTCGCTACCTACTTGGACGTACGAACGCCCTAACTAGGTACGTACATCCTGACCAAAATATGTTTGTTGCCTAACATGACGTACGTACGCCCTAACTAGGTACGTACGTCCTAAACCCAAAAACAGACTTTTGATACACTTTACGCAAAGACAAAGACTCGGGATGACGCGCGTACAACGATGTTTTCCTAACAATGAACTCAAGGCGAGATAACCATAGACATCCAATGTCACAAAATTAATGTCAAACAACCGAGTGCCGGTTTCAGTTTCAACAACACTACAACAACCTTTTGCATTACTTCTGATCCTTTACTTGATTTCATGTTATTTTCCGAAGTTTTTCTCGACCTGCCAATCAACCTCTACCATGTAGAGAATTAGGTTCTGGAATCATAATCCTCGCCAAAACGAAAAACATAACAAATCAAATCCCACCAGCGTTGACTACTTTGACTCGACCAACATGTGGTAATGTTTTATTAGTCTCACAATTCCGACATACAAAATTCACAACAGAATCAACTTTTCGTAGACTGGTAGATAACACGTACCTTAGACTGGGATCACTAATTTATACATTGCGGAACTCATTCCAGCTGCATTTAATCCCACATACATTGATTTAACCAATATATAGCTTGCATTTAATTGGATATACAGTACATAATTCTCTCATCAGTATGGCATTCCCAATTGGAGGTGGATATATCCAGAACCACATCAGCAAAATCCACCTTGAAAAGGTGAAAATTCACTGGTGGTGTTAAAGAGCTGTGGGGGGTTTTCCAATGGGAAGGTGGTCTTTCAAACTTAAAACATTTCCAGACGGCATTGTAACTGCTGTGTGACGTCTTCCGTAGTAGGAAATAGTGTGTTCAAACTTAGGTAAAAATTATGGTCCATAATATGAGAATGAGATTCTGATTTTTTTTCACATGCAACAGTTTCCCAATGTTTGTCTCGAGTGATTTGTTTTAACTAGTTGTAATGATGAGATTTCAAGAAAAAATATATTAAATAAAGACTAGTGATGTCGCGGTTAATTATTGGATCATATTTAAATGAAGACTAGTGATTTAGTGAAACCTGAAGATAAGAACCAAGGTATGAATACAGATTGGCTACAGTTTTCAACTTTCCAGTGTGCTCATAGCCTCATATACCGGATGACCTTCATAACATGTATTTAGTTTATGTTTCTATCTGAGGAAGATATCCCCCAAATTTCTTAGATCCTAGTTTGTATAATGATTGTATTAGTGTCTGTATGCCTCAGTTTTAGCAAGTAATTAATAAAGATTAGTTTTTCACCAAAAAAAAAAAAAAACGACACTCCAACTGTCGTGCAATTGCTTGAGAATTGATAGCACGGCATTTCAAATACCGTCCGGTTCTTTTTTTTTTATTGGCAAGCGGGGTTGAGTGGACCCCGGCCTACCCCTTTAAATTACGTGTAGAAACTTATACCAACAATCAGCTATTAGTGTGTTTCGAACCCACGACCTCTCCACTTTGTGAGAGGGGTGCTACCATTGAGCCACTTTTAAGGTGGCCTCCAAGGTGAGCTTTCCCACCTTGGTGTCCACCTTTTGGTGGCCTCTCCCACCTCTCATTGGGAAACTAAAACTAGAGCTTAGAGTGGAATTATCCACCCCACCCCCCATTGGGAATGCCCTATGACACCCCCCTTTCCCACCTTGGTGTCCACCTTTTGCCGGCCTCTCCCACCTCTCATTGGGAAACTAAAACTAGAGCTTGGAGTGGAATTATCCACCCCACCCCCATTGGGAATGCCCTATGACACCCCCCTTTCCCACCTTGGTGTCCACCTTTTGCTGGTCTCTCCCACCTCTCATTGGGAAACTAAAACTAGAGCTTGGAGTGGAATTATCCACCCCACCCCCATTGGGAATGCCCTATGACACCCCCCCCCCTTCCCACCTTGGTGTCCACCTTTTGGTAGCCTCTCCCACCTCTCATTGGGAAACTAAAACTAGAGCTTGGATAATTCACCTCCCCCCCCCAAAAAAAATAAAAAAAAAACCCTATAACCCCAAATCAAAGAGGAAATGATGGTAACAAGAATGTTGAAGAAAATGATTCTTTAATGTTTCTTGTAATGAAAATTCTTTGAGAATATCTTAAAAAACATTGGAAGGATCTGCTAGAAGAAAGTGAAAGAAACTATATGTTTTACTACAATGATCAATTCAACTACAATGTTGTAGGAATTAGGAGGTAGATGGTAAAGGCTTGAGCAATTACATAAGGCACTTTAAAAGCATATGTTTCACCATCTTCCATTTCATATCGTTACACTAACAGGAAAAAACACTAGAACAACCTCCCATACATGAAAAAAAAACCCTTCTACAACCGTTTAATCTGTTGTGATTTTTCAGTATGAGTTTGTGGGAGCAATAAAATTAGCCACATGTTTATAAAATTAGGAAAAAAAAAAAACTTGATTAAATCCCACTTGGTTAACCACACCAATATGTGGCAGTGTTTTATTTGTCTCACAAATCCCATGCCAAAAAATCACCACAGATAAAAATCTTTGTTGTTGAAATCCATTTCTCATAAAAGCGTCGCCTATGGGCACAATCTATATGTAGGATGTAGATTGTAAAGGTTTGAGCGATTTCAGAAGGCACTTCAAATGCATATGTTTCATCATCATCCATTTCATATTGCTACAGTGTTGTTTGTTTTTTTGTCTAGTAGCTTAGCTATAAGCTACTAGCTATAAGCTTGGGAATGGAGCTTATAGTAACCGTGATCTTTTTAGCCAATTTCTACTAGAAAAGCTTATAAGACCTTAACTAGAAGTAAAAACAAACATACATTTGAGTTTTCTTATAGCTTATAAGCTATCAGAACTAGTATAACTGAAAAAACAAACAACACCTAAGCAGGAAAAAAAAACACTAGAATAACCTCCATACACAAAAAAAAACCCTTGTACAATAGTTTTCATATGGTCTTTCCCCAAATTTCCGAAAAATAAAGGGTTTTAAATAGCTTCTCAAAAATCAGTTGGTTTGTTATCCCTCTCAAACATTCCTATCAACAATGATTCAAAAAATTTCTCATGTATTTCTTAGGTGGGTTAGCCTTGGGGCTTGGTTCGAGATTAGGAGGCCCATAATCTTATGATGATGATGTGGTTAGGTGTTCTCCCATGATGATGATGTGGCTAGGCGTTCTTCAGCGAAAGCAAGTCCTTGACTAGCAGAATTACTTGAGTTGCAAGGTGGCGGTGTGGACACTTAGGTGGTAGCTTTTCGGGCCTTGTCTTTGTAAGCCCTTTGGACCATGTCCTCCTTGGAACCATAATTAATATATAATTTTTTATTTTTTTTTTTTATAAAAATTTGAGGAATTATACAAAGTTAGAGGACAAGCGCACTACAAACTGCGCCTTACCAAAAAAATTGTATTCAGTCCAAACCTCAACATTGCCCAACAATACAATATGTCTCGCAAACCCTTCTTACTAGTGTAAATCCTTTCCTTTAGTAATTGGATACAGTCTCACTTCATCATCTAATTGACCTTAGGATGTAATCAGAGCCATAGTTTACAATTTTGATTTCGAGCGAAATTTTGATTCCTAAAATAATGGTATATGCCGGGATTCCAACACTGAAAATCACTTTGCAAACCGAGATTTGCAAAATTTCGTGGATATTCATGATTACAAATTCTCAAATATCGATTGAAAATGTAACGAAATTTTGAAATTTTAAACTATGATCAGAGCAATATAATTAATTATGTATCATATATTTGCTTCATGAGGTAAGTATGCTAACATTTTTATCGATTAGTCAAAGTACCAACAGTTTTTTTTTTTTTTCTTAGAATTGCAACTTTATATGAATTCCAACAGTTTCTACTCCTATCCTTTGCATGTGATCTTTTTTGTGTTCATCCCCAAATTCAATTTGTCCTACTGAGTTAAGATTCTTGCTTACTTGGCATGATCCAATGTCAGCATATAATCTAATTGGCAATTTTATTTTTTTGTGATTCAATTTTATAAGGTGAGGCTGTGAGCTCTCTTACTAATGTAAAACTCCTTAGTTAATCAATTAGAGCCTTAGAGGATAGATCAGGAGCTAGGGTGTTGAGCTTAAAAACAATACGTATCAACCTGATCAGGCAATAGACACCCACATATTATTGGACGCTGGAAATCTACTGGAGGATTCAGTTTATACATATTAAGTCTCTGTGCGTACCGATGATCTGGTTACAGCACCAATAATTTATCATAGGAGTGTCACTGAATGAGGGTATGGGATTTTCAGGTCAACACTACATGATCATTTCATTTAATTAGCAAGTAGTTAATCACTTAAACCTACTTTGAAAATATATTTATGTATAGAAAATCCAAATCAAATTGTTCATGCACCCAGATGGTTGAGAGTCCTGGACCTTATAATATGTTGCTCTATCATCCTATATATTATATATATATAGCAAATCGTGACAGTGAAAAGTATGTTACTTTTGTCCATTGGTGCAATGAATAGAAGAGTCATGACAACAGTGAAAAATGCATACAACTGGTATTCTCTGGCAATTCTGCTCTTTAACATAGACTAGCCACCATGGTCACAGTAACGCAATTTAATACAGTATTTGATTTCATCCAGTATCTCATGTGTGGTAAACTGGTAATGTATTTTTTTTACTGGTGTAAACTGTAAAGAAAATGTCCAAAGTTAAAACAATAAATATTTCACAGCCATATACACATCATCCTTTTATATATAAAGTTTGGAGCAAATGATAGTTAGAGGTGTCGCACTTAATTCATTTCAAATGACATGTTCATTGTAACAGTAATACAAAGGCTGATACTGGTGATAACTCACCAGACCTTATGCTGTGGAAACTGGAGAGTGAAGACATGAAGACATACTGCTCCCATGATCACAATCACACTTTCCACTTTTATGTGAATTCTAACTGTTTCTACAGCAAACAAAACTTTCGTAATATGGCATCCTCTGCTTCCATCCAAAATTCGAAACATTTCGTTTACATTGTCAGATAAATTCTTGAATCTGATGTTCCAGTCACAATATTAAGAACACCATACACGGAAGCCCTTATAATTTTTCATTGTCAATCTCTTTTTGCAGAGATGTATCAATTTCCATTTAGTGCCGAACTGTCATCGTTTTAATGGTCTACCTGCAACACACCGAGACTACAAGTTCTGCTTTGTCCGGCTGAAAGTCCAAACTTAGCACACTGTTTAAAACTTAGTTAATTTATGAATCTGGTGGGCATGTTTTACATATTTCATTGTATATAAAGCTAGCAACAAAATTATCAGATCATTACAACAGTGATTTAATTTATGTGCTTCATTCATCTTAGGAGGCGGACGGCGGACCTAGGGACACCATATATATATATATGAAGAAAGTTGCATTGTAAAGGCTTGATTTGTGTAAATTAGTTCCGTTTGATTTTTATTGAAGCCTGCAACCTATGAGTGTCACTGAATGAGGGTATGGGATTTTCAGGTTAAGACTACAAGTACATCCCAATATCTCATTCCAAAGACAGTGTAGCAGTAGCATTCAAAATTTTGGGACATAACATTCTTTGTTCAAAAATTATTGGATTATAAGCTTTTTTTATATTCTCTTTCTAGGTAGTAAACTCAAAAGTTTATTGTATGATACTGCTCATCAAATAACTAGGTCTAGGAATAACATGGAAATGAATGCAGGCCCCCATTAAGAGCCCAAAAAGCAACATTTTCCTATCTAAGGAACAAAATGTAAAAAAGGCCCCAAAATTGTGTTGAAACAAAGCATTGAGTTCTTGGCATAGTAAGCATTCATCTCTTGGCATAGTAAGCATTCCTCGTGGCATAGTAAGCATTCACCTCTTGGACTTTAAAATGGGGCCTTTTTTACATTTTGTTCCTTAGATAGGAAAATGTTGCTTTTTGGGCTCTTATGGGGGTCCATTTTTTTTTTCCCTGTAGGAATAATTACTTGATAAATTTGCAAATAAGTCGTATATTCATCATAGTGAAAATTACATAATAACATCATTAATGCTTCCATCTTCACAGTACTGGAATAGTAGTTTTAATGTTATACAATTTTTGGGATGAACCTATCCTGGATGGTGGATAGGAAATTTTACTGCAATTAAATTTTCTTGTAAGTTTTGTAAACCACCACCACTCACGGTAATATCCACATACTATTTGATTTCATGCAATATCTCACGTATGATAATAGTTTATTTTCACTGGTGTAACTTCAAAAGAAATTTCAAGCACAAAACAATATTATTTCACAGCTACTGATACACATCATTCATTCTTTTATAGATGATGAAGTAGAAACTTTGGAAGAATTGATCGTTAGAGGTGTCACAGTTAATTAATTTGAAATGGCATGTTCATGATAAAAGCTAAGAAAAATGCAGTTAGGGATAGTTTAATTCTCGGCATAAACATTCAGAATTTTCTTTCACCTTGTTTTTTTTTTTTTGACGGCCAACCCCTCCCAGATTCATGCCGAAATGGTGACAAATGCCTATTTAGTCTTTACCAATTTACCTCAAATGGCAGTAACAACTAATTGAAATCAAGTTTCAATTTTGTTAGCATATCATTATTTTGACCTTTTTGATGACCCAAGTGCAGCCTGCAGACTGCTTATCTCGGTGGGTTTGAATTCGACCTTCAATCACAAGTTCACAACAACAGCTACTTCCTTCAAATTCTCTGGTTTTATACACACATGTCGTTTTCACTGCTTCTGCAAAACTAGATTTTGCATTATTTTTCCATTCATTCGCTATCAATCTTTCATCAATAAATCGTCACACTACTATCAGTATCAGGGATTGAAATTTATGTTTTATAATCTCGTATCTATCTCCATGTACATTAAGGAAAAAATCTTAAATTATGATAATGTAGTAGAATAGTAACTATCAAACGTCTTCATGATATGGAAATGTCTTGGTCATCTTTCATGACAGGAACACCCAAGCCAACTCTGATCTTGAGGAGCCATTTCAGCATTTCTTTGCAGTGAAGAGTCCTGGCAGCGTGTATTCCCGTTAAAAAAAAACTGGTACAAACCTCCATATGCAGCCCAACAAAACTATTCCCAGTGTTGTCTACCAGCACTATTCAGCAGAAGAAGTGCAGAACCTCCCTGTTTTAGCTGTGGCAACCCTGTTTCAACTAGTCCCTTCGGGGACATCTGATAAAATTTGAACGATATAGAGAAGATAGCATGGCCCCTGCACAAGGATGACACGCTTAAATCAAGAAATGGTCCAAACCCTTTTTCAACCTTTGAATGTTGAATGGCAAAATTCGAAGAACATTCCTATATCTGGAATCTGAACATAAACCTTAAACTAAAATGAATTTTCTTAGTCCAAAATTCATATCTACGTACATGTAGTACATGCATAACTCTGTCTTTCTCTGTCCCATAAAAAGCCGACATCTTGCCAGATTGGAGTTCTTTACATCCATAATGAGCTGGATTAGATGGAGAGGTGGCCTTCCTTTGAACACAATAGCATTTCTCCTTTTCAAACCTCTTTTCCATGTCCAGAACTTTTTCTTGTTTCCAAGACAGAAGCAACTTGAAAGATTGTTGCAGTGGCACCAAATGTAGAGAACAACGTCGATAATACTTGGGATGACCCAATCTGTTGCCTGTTGGGAGAAGAAATAATGAAACATCAAGTCGGAAAAAAACTCATTGAACTTTCCATACAAAGGGCACCAAGCTGACATCTGCATGCATGCCTTCCTGCAATTGTTGGTACCTTGTCAAGCATAGCATTTCAGATAAACATATTTTGTGATAATGACCACTTCGGTGTTAAGCAATTGTGCAGTTAGGATGAACTATAGAACTTCCATCACACGAGTCTATTACAATTACAAGTGCCACAAGTAGGCAGCAAACCAAATGCCCAGCTATAATCCTACTTTCCATGTGCCAAAATACGATACTTATCTAGCATCTGCTACTCCGGTCAATAGAAACCAAAACAAAGTTAATAAAAAGAAGTTTGGCACCTTAAGTTCGGCATAAGTAATACAGACCAAAACAAAGATTCAGGTCCACCTCTCATATCAACTTATAACAGAAAGCAGAATTATGCATACGTAGTTACAAAATTGTACACCAATGTCTCATCTACTGATTAAACATTCCGCAAACACAATACAACTATTCCTTCACATGATACTTGCCCAATATAAGAGGAACTAGAATAGCCAAACAAAACCTTGTTGAAATTCTACCATCCATATAACCTAAATGAATATCATTTAAGAACCTAAAGAGGTGTTAATTATGATGACTTACCTCCGGCAGAAACTAGATGACTTATCTAACAACTTCTGATCACCAAATCCAAAGATATTTTAAAGAATGTATCATGCAATATAAACAGCTTGATTCATATATATATAGTATGCATTAGATGATAAATTTAGTTTAAGTTCATGAATAAAATGTTCTGGTTTGAACATAATCAATAAGAATAGAATTGTGTTGAGTTTGATAATAATATCAGAAAGACAGGAGTAAAATACTGGACTAAACCACATCATTTTCCAGACAGATCTAGTTGGCCACTTTAGGGTCAAACCATCTTAACCTTAAATCCTACATACTGTTTGGTCAAGGGCCGCTGATGTAGGACAGAACACATACACCAATTGGTTTCCTATTTGGGTTTATGATTTATTTAGAAGCCTAAATAGTATTTCTAAATTGTTATTTTCGCTTTTATTACTTAGAGTGTCTTTAGAATGTCTAGAAGTCTTATTTTGAGTTCTAATAGGCTTAAGAAGTTGCCAAAAGGTAATACATACATTAGGAAACAAGTAATTCAAGTTCTAGTAGGTTTTCTAGTTGTGTCAAGGGAGTTATCTATATAAAGAGCTCCAAAAACGTATTTCTTAGCCAAGATTGATGATTGATGAATTTATTATTTAGATTATTGTCTTTCAATTAAGTTTTTATTTCAAGTTCTTTAATTTCTACAATTTACTTTCAAGTTATTTAAATTTCAGCTTTTACTTATTGCAATTCCTTTCCGTTATTTCAATTCCTTGCAATTTCAATTGTTAGATTAAGTTTATTTTAGCTTCCGCTGCATCAATTGGTATCAAGAGCAACTTATTTTTAGATCCTTATCTTAAATCGATCCACCACCTCCCCACCACCACCTTCAAGTTTGTTTTCAACCATGGCTATTAGTGATGAGACTAAAGCTTTCTTCAAGGACATGTTAGACATGTTACTTGCCGATCAAGATGTAAAATTTGCTCAACAACTAGCAGAGATCAAGACAACCCTTGGTATCCATGAAGAATCAAACTACAAGATTGATGAAGTCAAGACGGACACTATCGAAGATATCCATGAAGAACCAATTAATACATCTTCAATCACCCCACCACCCCTCCTTCCTACCAACAATCTTCCCACATCTACCATTCTTACCCCAACCGTTGAAATCTCTTCCACACCAAAACATCATGACATTATTGAAGAAGAAAGAGAAGTTTTGAATGAGGAGCCATCAAGTTTTCATGAAAATCTTTCAACCCTTTTGGTAAAAACTGATGAACAAACACATATTTTTATTGAAAAAGAGCACCATACAGTTGCATTGGTTGCCAAAGATTCTACTTTTATTGATGTTGATGTTCATCATTATGATTTTACTGGGATTGATCGAATTCTTTCCAAGCAAGTTTTTTTTGTTCTAAAAGTCCAAGGATCACAAGGTCAAACAATCACATCGGGAAAAGTTCCTAAGAGTTCATGTTATTCAAAGTATCTTTTCTTATGGAGCGGACGTCATCAATACAACGTAAATTCGAGGACGAATTCTTTTGAAGAATGGGGGACTGATGTAGGACAGAACACATACACCAATTGGTTTCCTATTTGGGTTTATGATTTATTTAGAAGCCTAAATAGTATTTCTAAATTGTTATTTTCGCTTTTATTACTTAGAGTGTCTTTAGAAGTGTCTAGAAGTCTTATTTTGAGTTCTAATAGGCTTAGGAAGTTGCCAAAAGGTAATACATACATTAGGAAACAAGTAATTCAAGTTCTAGTAGGTTTTCTAGTTGTGTCAAGGGAGTTATCTATATAAAGAGCTCCAAAAACGAATTTCTTAGCCATGATTGATGATTGATGAATTTATTATTTAGATTATTGTCTTTCAATTAAGTTTTTATTTCAAGTTCTTTAATTTCTGCAATTTACTTTCAAGTTATTTAAATTTCAGCTTTTACTTATTGCAATTCCTTTCCGTTATTTCAATTCCTTGCAATTTCAATTGTTAGATTAAGTTTATTTTAGCTTCCGCTGCATCAGCCGCACAGAAAGGCCGAATGAAGAAATGGTCCCCGGCCTTATCTGGTTATGAATATGGATCCCAAAGACAACTGAGTAGTCGAACGCAACGGAATGCTTCTTAATCACCTAATTGGCTTATTCCTTGTCCACCACCTAATAATAAGCAAACCAAGGAAACTCATTGAACTACCAACAATAGCATCACTACTTTGGAGTCTGAGTTAGGAGTCCGGTGGAATACTACAGTGGTAGATGAGGTAACGTATCGAGGGAGAGGGAATCCCGGGATACACTACCACTGTAACATGCTCTTTTTTTCTCAGATGAACACACAACTTTTCGGCGGGGTTTTTCTCTTAATGGGGTTTTGAGTTTCTCCTGAGTTGTTTCTTTCAAACGGAGATTCATTTTCTCAAGAGATTTGGGTTTCTTTCACTCTTATGAAATTTCCTTAATCAAGTCATCGATTTCAGATCTGGATGTTTGAATTTCGATCTTTTGTAGATCTGAGGGGGTTTTGCTTTCTCTCTGGTGGTTAGCTCAGGTTGATGTAAGAAAGAAGCAAGGTGGGTTTTTTTTCTGATAACAAGGAAGAGATGGGGTGAGTTGTATTATTACAGCTGAAAGAAAGACTTTTAGAGTAGAATGGAGGAAATATCTTGCAATAGCAGAAACAACCACCTTGGGTGGGGGAATCTGGATTGGAAGGATGCTAAGCGAAGTAAGCTTGTGGAAGGATTCCTCTTTGACATACACTGATGATTTTGTGTCAATGGTGGGAATCTAGAAAAATAACGGTGCTGGAAACTACATGGAATTGATTATTACAAAAAAAAAAAAGGGAATAACAGATCGGAGAGGCCAATTATGATTCCGGCGGGGAAAGACAGGAACGCCTGGGCGTTATTAGGAGCCAAAATCCTAGAAATCTTGAATGGGAAGGAGGTTGAAAGGGATAGAAACCCCACGACCTCACATGGTGGTGCACGATTTTCTAAAGCAAATCAACCAGTGGTGACGCGGAGCGGCGTCTACCTGTAAGAGGTGACAACACTGTGACTGTAAGAAGTATAAACAATCCCTCTCATAATAGCTGGTGGTCGACATCTGTAGTAGGGAAAGCTAATACGAGTATGGTCGATTGGTCTTGGATTAGAAGGAAGGTGGAGACTGTCTTTGGAAGTGTGGGTTTCAGAATCATGAAGTCCGGTGAAGCTCTCTTCACATTAGCAACAGAGGAGAATGCAAAGACTCTTGTCGGAATGGTTCCGCTTGCAGTAGGGGGATGTATAGTTAACTTTGATAAATGGACTCCAAAAGTGGGGATGTTATCGAAATCAGAACTGAATCCTTCGAGTTATAACTTAAAGATCTATAGGATACCAGTTCATTTTCGAAACGAAATTGTGGCAAAACAAGTGCTAGCTTCCTTTTCCAAATCCTTTGTGATCGAAACTTCATCTATTAATTTTGCTAGTCCATTCTTGGAAGCAAAAATTTTGAGCACGAAAAGGGAGGTGTTGCCAAGAGTCATCTTTTTAGAAGAATGGGGAGTACAGTTTCCACTCAAATTGATTATGGTAGAAGAATGGGGAATATGCGATCTCAGAGGGGTAGTTTGCTGCAAATCCAGGCGGATGAGGGCTCGCCCCATCCACCAGCGCAACACTCAGCGGTGGGAAACAGTGGCGACACAGAAATAAGGGGGGCTCCGGTACTCTCGAGCTCATCTGTTGTCCCTGAGACTGTACCCACATAGCGAAACACGTCAACACCGCAGAGTAGGGTTAGGTTATTACAACGACCCTTCCCTGAAGCTAATCTAGCTCCCTCCTCACCCTCCTCGAGTCAGCAAGTGCAAGTGGGCTCTTCCACCCCTGTAGTCAGTTTCTCTGACACTTCCAATGCTCGCATGTGTGCGGAGAATGTCCGAATTGGGAGGTGAAAACTCCAATCCTCTAGCAACATGTCAGTTTCGTGCCCGCCGGGGTTTGGAATAGATGATTATAACCTGGACAACGCAAGCTTAATAAATCGTTTATTGGCGGATTGCTGTAAGGTAAGGAGTCGTTCAGAGCTCAATGGTTGGATTACCATGGTGGTGAGACATTTGGCTTCCAACATGGGGGTAACTTCAAACCTTGGTAGAGATGCTATTGAGAAATTCTTCTTTGAACTCGGAATGAGACAATTGAAAGCAAAAAGGGTAGTAGAGCTAAACGAAGATGATCAAGAACACTTGGGATATGAAAATTCCAATGATGTTCTTAGCGAGTCACCTTTCATCAATGGCTAGAATTGCATCATGGAATGCTAGAGGTTTATGCAACGAGACCTCCCAAGGCAGTGTAAAGAGTTTGATTAGTTTCGCGAAAGCTGATGTGATTTTTGTACAAGAGACAAAAATCCAAGATGTTAAAGTGATTGAAGCCGCTAAAATGTTTAGTGACGATTGGAAGTGGCTATGGGTTCCATCCATAGGCCTTTTCGGGGGAATGATTTTAGCATGGAACACTAATGCTTTTGAAATGAAAGACCATATCTTGGGTGCCTACTCTATATCTATCTATGATTGGTACTTTCCGATCCTCAAGCAAGGAATGCCTTCTTACCGGGGTATATGGGCCAAGTAATAAAAGCTTCCTAGAAGATTTTTGGGAGGAATTAGGGGATGTGAGAGGATGGAGTGATCTTCCATGGGTCATTGGAGGGGATTTCAATGTGATCCGTTTTAGCCATGAAAAGCGAGGAGGGTGTAGATCTAGTAACTAGAATCATGAAGGAGTTCTTAGAATTCATTGATGGTTTTGAGCTCATGGAATATCCGTTGGAGCGGGCAAATTTCACTTGGTCCTACAATAAGGTGAACCCGGTCATGACAAAGCTCGATCGCTTCCTTTTCTCTAGCTCATGGGTAACATCTTTCGGGGAAGTGAGACATGCGGCATTACCCAAGTTCTCTTCCGACCATAGAGTCATTCTCCTTGAAGCTTGCCAAGGGGAAAGAAAACATAGTCCGTTCCGTTTCGAGATGATGTGGTTGGAGGATGAAACGCTTTGTGGTAAGGTTGAAGAGTGGTGGAATAGCTTCAACTTTGAGGGTGATCCTAGCTATGTGTGGTGGAGAAAACTCAAAGAGTTAAAATCAAGGTTGAAGACATGGAACAAGGGAATCTTTGGGAGGGTGGATAGGAAGATTGAAGATCGCCTCATTCGGATAAGCGAGATTGATTTGAAGGAGGAGAAGCTATCTCTATCCGATGAGGAGCTTATTGAAAGGACTATCCTTCAAGATGATCTTAATTACTTGATGAGGCTAGATATTATTCGATGGAGGCAAAAAGTGAAAACCAAGGTTTATCAAGAGGGCCAATCTAATACAAAATTCCTTCATCTTATGGCAAATGCTAGAAGGAAAAGAAATAGTTTTACTTGCTTGTCAATCGATGATCATGTATCATGGGATGGGAGGAAGATTAAGAAACATGTGGTGGACTTTTATACCGAGCTTTTTCAAGAAGAGTTTCATGGGCGGCCGAAACTCGATGGTATGCACTTTGATGCTTTGAATGATGATCAAAGGGTGGATTTGGAAAAGAGCTTCTCCGAGGAGGAGGTAGTCCAAGCTTTAAACTCTATGGAGGGGGATAAGGCACCGGGACCGGATGGTTTGCCTATGGCGGTTTACAAACTTTTGTGGCACATTTTCAAGAAGGACATTATGGCGGTTTTTCATGAATTTCATAGATCCAGCTTCTTGGATTGGAGATTGAATTCAACTTTCATTACTCTCATTCCTAAGAGAGAGGGTGTGTTATCTTTGAAGGAGTATAGGCCTATAAGTCTCATCAGTGGGGTATACAAAATTATAGCCAAGGTACTCTCATTGAGAATACAAGGTCTTTTACACCTTGTGGTATCCGACACTCAAGGGGCTTTTTTGTGTGACCGACAAATTCTTGATAGCGCCCTCATAGCAAATGAATGCATTGAGGAGAGAATAAGGAAAGGTGAACCGGGCATACTTTGCAAAGTTGACATTACGAAGGCTTATGATCACGTAAGTTGGGACTTCCTTGATTACATTCTTGGTAGAATGGGTTTTGGTGGAAAACGACGGAAATGGATACACACATGCATCTCAACGGCAAGATTTTCCATCTTGGTTGACGGTGCTCCCGAGGGGAATTTCAAGGCGCAAAGAAGGATTCGACAACGTGACCCCCTCTCTCCTTTCCTTTTTATCTTAGTCATGGAATCACTCTCAAGATTGACTAAAATCTCTATGGAGAAAGGATGTTTGACGGCTTCTCTATTGGCAATGATGCATTGAGGTTAGGCATCATCCAATTTGCCGATGATACCTTGTTCATGGCAAATGCGACACATAAGGACCTCTCCACTATTAAAGTCATCCTATTCATTTTTGAGGCGTTGTCCGGGTTAAAGCTCAATTTCTCTAAGTCATCCATTATTGGGGTGGGACCTGTTCCTAATGTTACCTCTCTCGCAAACTTCTTCGGGTGCGGTGTGGATACCTTGCCCACTAGGTACCTAGGCCTCCCACTTGGTTCAAATTTCAAGAGTGTGGAGGCGTGGGACCCCATAGTTGAGTCTTTTCACAAGAAGCTTGGTGGATGGACTAGAAAGGTGCTCTCTAAGGGAGAGAGGCTCATACTCCTAAAGAGTGTCCTTTCAAGCCTAGCCGTGTAACAAATGTCTCTTATTATTCTCCGTACTAGTGTGGCAAAGAAGATGGAAAAAATAATGCGTGACTTTTGGTGGGGGTCTCGAGAACTGAAGAAAAAGATAAACTTGGTGGCTTGGGAGAAAAATGTGTGCTCCTATCAAGGAGGGTGGTTTAGGCGTCCGAGATCTCAAACTCATGAATAGTGCCCTCCTAAGTAAGTGGATTTGAATTGGAGGTATGGGAATGAGGAAAAAGGTTTGTGGAGGCGAGTCATTGACGCCAAGTATGGTCCGTGTAACTTGGGGGGGTAGGCCCCCATACCCCCGCCAATCTCATTCTTGTAGCCTATGGAAGGTGATTTTGACATATAAAGATAGTTTTTTTGAGGGCATACGACACAAAGTTGGCAATGGTACTAATACGAGGTTTTGGCATGATGTATGGTATGGGGATGTGACTTTTGTCTCTAGTTTCAAGAAGTTATATAAATATGCAGCATTGAAGGAAGGTTCGGTGCACGACCATTGTGATGGAGAGAGGGGGGGGGGGTGGAACCTCCACCTAAGGAGAACTCTCTTTCGAGAAAGTGAAGGAGAGGAACTTGAAAGTCTTTACTTCGCTCTTCGGGAGGTCTCGTTAAATGGGGAGAAGGATGTTTGGGAGTGGCTTTGGTCAAAAAAAAAACATACTCGGTAAAGTCCTTTTATTACCAACTTTGGGTCTCAAACCAAAGTGATGATCGCCTAAGTGTTGTATTCCCATACAAGCTAGTGTGGGACATCAACATCCCCACTAACGTAAAGGTGTTTATATTGTGTTTGGCATGGCGAAAGATATTGACAGTTGACAGGCTACAAGAAATGGGATGGCAGCTCGCTAACAGATGTGTCTTATGTCACAGTGATGAGGAGAGTGTACACCACCTATTCTTGGGATGTGAAAAGACAATGCAGATCTGGCAGAACCTGGCAGGAAGCTGTAATGAAGTCCTTCACCTGATTCAATCTCAGGAGAGTGTTATGGCTGTCATCACACTTTGGCCCAAACTGAATATCACAGGTTTGGGGGCCTATATGTGGAAACTGCTGCCTTATGTACTAGTCTGGTGTGTATGGACAGCGAGAAATGACGTGATTTTCAAGGAAGCAAGCTTCTCGATGGAGGCAGTGACTACCAGGACAAGGCCACAATGTGGGCATGGATGGCACTACAACCTGACAGCCTGAAAGAACGCAACAAACATCGTTTCTTTGAAATGCATGTTGAGAAACTGGTCCATCATGTGGAGGGTAAACTAGATCGATTTCTCTGGGATTTGCAGGGGTCTACGTTCACAGTTACAAGAATCAAGACATCCCTTTGGGCATGGCTGGCTACGAAGGCAGAGACCCTTAAGGAGAGGAGGAGACATCATTTTCAGGAACTGTTGCAGGCATGGCAAGCTACACAGAGGCTGGGAGACGGGCACTAGCAGAATGGCCTGAAGCATGTGTGATGTTTGCTTCATTTGTAATCATGGCTGTTGTCTGCTGCTGCTGCTGGAGCTACTTACTTATTTGGTACACAAACACTTGGTGATAACCAGGGTAAAGGGTTTGCTTTTGGGACTGGGTGGTGATCTCTGGCAAGGGACTGCAGCCGAAGAAATTGCATAACTCAACTGGGAAGGGCGTATGGGGGATCAATGGTGAGACTTTGCAGTGTCCAGTGTCTTGGGTAATGGATGGAGCCTTAAGCCACATGGGTCCAAGGTACAACAGGGTAGCATGACAGCAGCAGCAGCAGGCATCTCTGGAGGTCATGAGCTCTATGGCTTTCTTTTTGCTTATTTTCTGCTGGTAATGTACACTTGGGAAATCTGGCGGTGCTTTGAAGCACGCTGACCAGAGTTGTAATCCTTGTGGATATTAATATATTTCTACCTTTATCAAAAAAAAAAAAAAAATAGCATCACTACTTTAACCCCAACAAAGTCCTCAATTGAAGGAAGTAAATGATCAAGAGTCAAGACTAGTGCAAGCTAAAAAACAACATAAGATCGAATGCTAAACAACAAAAATCTGACATATCTAATGCTTTAAACATGGGCATCGGTAATCACGGCCTTAATCTCTTATTACTCCGATCTTCCTCAGACTTCAGGGTACAACACTTAAACTGTTGTCTGAAGTGATTTCCCTGAACGTGAACTACTAATTATATCGTCTTGCTGCATATTACTGAGCCCATGACCCAGAAAAAAATTTGCAGTTATTTTGCTTTAACATATTGGATGACACAATACTATTTGCCGTCATTATTTCCTACAAAAATATGTACATACTATTTATAGTACTAAATACAATAATTTAGTAAAGAATAATTAGGATGGATTTTGGATAATATCGCTCCAAAAACAAATAATTCCTACAAAGATTTTGCATCTTTCCTAGACCGGAACCTTGTGAAAGGGCAGTAGTAGGTTGAAAAATCGACCTTTAAACCAGTAGTAAGTTTTGGTTGGAAGGTTTTTTTTTTGTTTGATAAAAGGTAAGAATTATATTAATTAACAAAAGAATTTACATGGCGGAACAGCAGAATGTAAGTATGGCACGATATAACTAGGCCTAGGAGCTAGCCATCGGATTTATAGGAGTCTTTCCCTGTTACACAATTGATCACCTCCAAATTGATGTGTGATTGCCAGACATAACATATTTTACTGCTGTTTTCGAACACAAACGTCCAACAATGTTTTGAGGCACACAGTTATATACTTATTTCAAAATTGCTCCAAGCAGGTTCCTTGATGTGAAAAAATTTTGAATGGCCTTAACAAACTCATCACCAACTATCTTCCAGGACTTTTTCATGCAAACGGTTCCTCTTCCATTAAGTGCTTCTGGCAGATCCTGATAGACTTGTATTCAAATGATTCAGAGATGAGTTCGTGTACCAGGAAATAAAATTTATAACTGACGTAATGACTTATGCGATAGGGTTTGTACTCAGATAGGCCCTTCGATCCCGCTTTCTGAGCTAATACCGATGGGCCTTTGACTACTAGCTTCTTCTCTTTTGAATTATCCCAACATAGGTGGATGCCCCAGGGTATGCAATCTTGCTTCCCTTCTATCGATCTGCCATTTTCATAACTTAAAAATAATGCGTTGTCATTTAGAATTTGCTCCAATAATTCATCAACAATTGGTGGCTCTAATCCATTACATTTTTTAATGTCGATGAAAATCTAAAGTTTATCTAATCAATAGATTGAGCTTTTTAAATATTTATAAAACATCCTCCTGTTGGGGATAAGAAAAGAAAAGCTGAGATGTATGAAATTTTCATGCATAATATATGTGCAGTGAGATGTTCATGAAAATTACTAACAAAAATGCTATTGTTAGTATGAAATATGTAGTGGATTTTGTAAATTTTATTTTTAATAATCAAAAACAAATTTTATTAATAAGCTCAACGAATTACACAAAAGTAGAGGACAAACGCGCTACAAAATGCACGGCAAGTCCTTTCTGGATAGCAAACCCGATTTTTAATAATTATTATTATTAAAAATAAACTTAATTAGTCAGCATCAAAGTTTGCTGAGTTACAGAATAACAGATCCAGTTTTAACTGGTCATTTAACCAATTTGGGGGAACATAGAAGGTATATACAAAGAACATGAGAGCTTTTGTCTAAGCGGGCTGCCAAGATATGAGCTATGACCTATTACAAAAGCTAAAAATAATAGAGCTGAAAAAAAGATAGATTCTTAGCATGATCCAAGATTATAGTTGAAGACCATGATAAGTTGGCAGTCTTCCCATTGAGATAATCTGCAACACTCTTGTTATCAGTTTCCACCACCACCCATTTTAGTTGTTGTTGGATCCCTCGTTCAATGGCTTTGCAGATGCCTCGACATTCTGCTTCTTCAGGGGATGCTGCACTTCCAGACTCTGAACCTGCATTAATAAAGCAACCATTTGCATTTCTCAATATAAACCCAATGCCAATTCCAGAATTTGCATTTGAGAATGTTGGATTTTTTGGACGGAGGGAACTTTTTTGTTCAGGAACGTACGTACGCAGTTAGGACGTTCGTACGTTCCATTCAACAGATGACTTTGGGGAGAAGGAACGTACGTACGTAGTTAGGGCGTACGTACGTCCCGTTCGACAGATAACTTCTCCGTGTTGCAACGTACGTACGTGATTTCGACGTACGTACGTCCTCTCTTGGTTTTGTGCATATGGGCCTGTTTTAGCCCATTTCGTGTGTGCTTGTATGGCTATGTTATAAAGCCAATTTGAGGTTGGAAAACCTAATTGAGATGGTTGAGATGTGAAAGAGATTGAGAAGGGAGGAAACCTAGGGTTTCTCCATTTGTTTGAGAGCTTTGTACTATCTTCTCCAATAGTAAAAGTTCTATTTGTTTGTCCGTGGACGTAGGCAATCAAGCCGAACCACGTTATTTTGGTGTCTCTCTCTATTGTTTGTTGTTGTTAAGTAGGTTTACTTCTTTACTACTTGCTTTGTCATCTTTCATACACTATATCAATCTTGGGTATTGGTGCATAAGCTTCCGCTGCGCACAACAAGTGGTATCAGACCTGCAGGCTAGATCTTGAGAGCCTTGAAGGTGTTTGAAGAAATTCTGCAGGTTTCTTATTTGTGTTTCAAGCCAAAAGTTCTACCTTTTATCTGTGGGTTGTCAAGAAGGTGTTTGTTGAAATTCCTGTGTGAATTTTCAAATTTGTTTACCTTCGTTTGGTGATTGTTTGGTGTATGAAATTGATTGGTATCATGTCGGATCATATTTTGGATTCGAGTGAATTTGGAAAGGAGGTTGATAGTTTGTTTGATCAAACCTTGTTGTTAGATGTTGACATTCATAAATTTGATGGTAACCTCGACTTTGCTATGTGGAAGACGGAGGTACAAGATTGGTTAGCCATTAATGGTTATGTGGATGTTCTTGATGATAAATCGAGAAATATGAATGATGATGAATGGTTAACTCTAAATTTAAAGGCTTGTGAATTTGTCCGGTATTGTTTGGTAGAAGATTTGTGATACATTGTCAAATTGGAAACCATTGTAATAGTTATGTTGTCCAAGTTGGAAGACAAGTACGCTTTGAAAAATACAGAGGACCGGCTCTATGTTGTTGATGATAGTATTGGTAGATTGGTTGGTTCTCAATGTAAATTGAGAAGTCGAAGAACTCTTGCAAAGAATGAATGTGCCTATTGTCATTGTTGGGGACATTGGAAAATTAATTGTCCAAAATTGCAGAAGAAGATTGTTCGTGTACATCGAAGAGATGAGGATTCATGTGTTGGTGTTTCGTTGTTGGCTTCATCTTCAGTTAGTCATTCTACTAATGAGTGGATTTTGGATTCGGGTTGTTCCTATCATATTTGTCCCAATAGGGAGTTGTTTGATAGCTTTCAAGAGCTAGATGCTTGTGTTTTGCTTGGTAAAGATCATACTTGCAAAACTTTTGGGATAGGTACAGTTCGATTGAAGTTGGAAGATGGATGCACTCGAAAGTTAGAAAATGTTTGGTATGTACCAGAGTTGACTACGAATCAAATCTCATTGGGTGTTTTAGAGTTCGATGGTATGAAAATTACATGTATTGGTGGAGCTCTAAAAGTTGTTGTAGGTGCACGAGTTGTTATGAAAGGCATTAGAAAGGGTAAGTTGTACTACTTGAAAGGAAGTGCAATTACATGTGGTTTGCATAGTTCAGTTGTTGATTTGTCTGTCGATTCTACCAAGGAATTGCATAGTAATATGGGGGATGCCATTGATGGTACTATGCAAGTGAAGACAGATTTGTTTGTGGGTGGCAAGGCATGCATAGTTGGTAGGCATTTTGTTGAAGCGTCATTTGTTCGGGTGGAGATTGATGTCGCTCCACATTTGATTGGTTTGTTAGGTGACACGGCAAAGAAGAAAGTTGAAGCCACCATTGTTAGTAGCAAGGTTATCGCCCAAGAACCTTATTGAAGCCGTGAAACTTTTGTTTGGGGGTTTTGTGTGCGTACTTCCTATTGTTGGTAATCTCTCATGTGATGTTTGTTTGGCGCTTAGTAAGGAAGACGTATTTGGTAAATCTATGCATAGTGATTTGAATTTGTACCCCACTTGGTTGAACTTCATAGGAAAAACTCTTGAGAGGTTAGTTTTTCGGGGCATTGGATCATCTTCGATGGAGAACTTTGTTGAGGTGGAGATGGTATTTGGTAGCTTGGACCCCATTGTGTTGAAGTTGTTTGTTGGCCCTCTACGGGCATTGATGGGCATTTGGTTTTGATTTGGCCCCGGCATTGATGGGCATTTGGTTTTGATTTGGCCTCGACATTGGTGGGCATTTGGTTTTTATTTGGCCCCGGCATTGGTGGGCATTTGGTTTTGATTTGGTCCCTTGTGGGAATTTGACCCTTCGGGGTATGGTGGGCATCGTATAGATGTCATTGGAGTGAACTACGATGGCTTGATCCCTTAGGAGAAGGGTACGTAGGCAACCATGAGGTGGTGCAGCCGCTTTGGTCCTTCGGGACAAGTATGGGAGTTTGGAACTTGGTGTCGGCTTAGATTTATTGAATCTTCGCCGAGGTGGAGAATTGTTGGATTTTTTGGACGGAGGGAACTTTTTTGTTCAAGAACGTACGTACGCAGTTAGGACGTTCATACGTTCTATTCGACAGATGACTTTGGGGAGAAGGAACGTACGTACGTAGTTAGGGCGTACGTACGTCCCGTTCGACAGATAACTTCTCCGTGTTGCAACGTACGTACGTGATTTCGACGTACGTACGTCCTCTCTTGGTTTTGTGCATATGGGCCTGTTTTAGCACATTTCGTGTGTGTTTGTATGGCTATGTTATAAAGCCAATTTGAGGTTGGAAAACTTAATTGAGATGGTTGAGATGTGAGAGAGATTGAGAAGGGAGGAAACCTAGGGTTTCTCCATTTGTTTGAGAGCTTTGTACTATCTTCTCCAATAGTAAAAGTTCTATTTGTTTGTCCGTGGACGTAGGCAATCAAGCCGAACCACGTTATTTTGGTGTGTCTCTCTATTGTTTGTTGTTGTTAAGTAGGTTTACTTCTTTACTACTTGCTTTGTCATCTTTCATACACTATATCAATCTTGGGTATTGGTGCATAAGCTTCCGCTGCGCACAACAGAGAAGGCTATATCGACATTTATTTTTACATAGTCGTCTGGTGGTGGGATCCAAATGGTGGAATTGCTTCTTTCCTTGATATCCCTGCATTTAATGGTTATTGTTTAGATTATAATTGACAAACATTGCAATTTTTACTTGTAGACTTAGCTCATTAATGAAAATATTTTTACATCTACTCTTCCATATTTTCCCAAGTTGTAAACACACAATAGGAGCTCCAAACACTAGTATCAACTAACCAGTTATCAGGGGTTTTAGCCACATTTTAAACCATTCCAGAGTAGACATGTTTTTCAAGTAAGTTAGACAGAAGTGAAGCTTGGTAGAATACAAACAGAGTGGGTATAAGAGCAATCCAGAAGCATATGTTTGATAGCTTCAGGGCTGTTATTACACATGAGGTAGTAGAGATATTGACAAACCTACCAATTTTTTCCCTTGTAGCAACAACATTGTTCATGCATTTCCAGGAAAAGAGGATAGCTCTAGGAGTAACATTTACTTTCCAGATTTTGAGGTTGGACTTAGAATCAAGGGCTTGTTGAGCATTTTCAGTAATCATCATAATCTGTAAAAGGACTTGACACTAAATTTCCCATTCTTGGTCCCCATCCACATCAATTTATCATTCTCAAGGGGGTCTTTAACAACAATATTTTTTATGTGAGTGACAGTGTAATGGTTGAACAATTTATTTATGAGGGTAACGTTCGAGGAAGTAGAGTTAGGAAGCATGCAGTTGAGAGACCACAGTAGGGTGGGGAGAGAAGGGGAGGGAGGTTGGGACTGAGAAGGCCAGAATTTTGAAAAGAGGGAGACTAGGGACCCATTGGTCCTCCCAAATGTTAACAGAATTCCTGTTACCTATACTCCAACAGGTTTTGGGAATTATTCTATTGATAACTTTAGAAATGGAGTTCCAAATCCATGAAGGGGAAGAGTTTCTGTGGTTTGTAAGAGCATTGGAATTATTATAGTATTTTGTTTTGAGGATGATAGAGCAAAGATTTGTGCGAGTGTTTAAAGTCCTCCAAGCTATTCTAACAAAACCTCCAACAGGTTTTGGGAATCATTTTATTGATAACTTTAGAAATGGAGTTCCAAATCCATGAAGGAGAAGAGTTTCTGTGGTTTGTAAGAGCATTGGAATTATTATAGTATTTTGTTTTGAGGATGATAAAGCAAAGATTTGTTCGAGTGTTTAAAGTCCTCCAAGCTATTCTACCAATGAGGGCATCATTTTGGATATTGAGTTATTTAATACCAAGGCCACCCGATCTCTTGGGGAGGCAAAGATGGTCCATTTTTTTTAAGTGCATAGTCTTTTGGTTATTTTCTTTGGTTCCCCACTAGAAATCCCTTTGGAGTTTGTCAAGCTTATCAGTAGTCACCTTAGGAATTTTGAAACACGACATTTGATAGGAAGGGATGGCCGAGGTAATAGATATAATAAGAATAGTTCTCCCAGCTTGGGAGAGAACCTTGCTTTTCCATCGGGCCTGCAAGTTTTTTTCAACTCTTTGACATAAGGGTCTCTGTATATCATTCGTGGAATACTTGTGGCCTTGACCCACTACTGGCCAGAATACTACTTTGGTCTTTGGGTCTTCCCAGCAGCCAGCACGAATTTGAACTTGCTTTCGCGCCCATAGTTAATATTAGTAGCTTTGGGAAGCAGTCAAAGAACTAATTAAGGAGTTGCTCAATGTTAATTAAGCAGTCGAATAACTTTTATGTTATGTGCACCAGAAAAATGATAGTTTTCAAGTCAAGTTCCTTGTGTGTAGAATTTTCCGCTTACTATTAGCATAAATAGCTTTGAATATAATGTTGCGACTTGCAGAAAAAGTAAAGTTTATTAATCAATATATTGAGCTCTTTAAATATAAGAGTATCTAACATCATCTTGTGTAATTGTTATACATATATGGCCTTCATAAGAAGAAGCAACAACAGGGAGTCTAAGCTGACAAGTAACAATTATTCCAACTGTCAAATGCAGAGATACCAGGTCATTGTGCACAAGGAACAAATGTAGAGAAACCAGGTCTGTATTTCTTTGTCCCATTAAGAGCATAGACCTTGAGAGATTAGAAACACACGTTTCTTCGAACCACAGCAGAATATCTCCTTTTCTGAGTTGCCCAGCAGCTGCATAGGGAATTAGGGGTGTAGTAGATTGCCAGTCTGCATAGTGGATTAGGGTGTACGGGCATACAGCGAGTCTCAGAGCCTTGAAGTGTTTTCCAAGAGGGAAGCCACTTGGAAGAGTGTAGCAGTGGCACCAAATGGAGGTGTTGAGAACCACTACTACAGAATAGGCTTTTGGCAACGCTTAATATCGTCGTGGGTGCTTAATTATGTGTCGCTACTACATATCGGCGACGTTTATTTTACCGTCATTCATGCGTCACCAATAATGGCGTCGTAAGAGCTTAATTGCGACGCTTACACATATGTCACTAATAATGTTCTTTAGCTACGCTTGTATACGTCGCAATTAGCTATTGAGCGTCGTAGATTAAGCTCACGCTTTCTATGTAAAAATACTATCGGCGACACTTATATACGTCGATATTAGATTTTTATATATTTTTTAAATAAATCGTAATAAAAAATAAATCAGTATTAGTTACACATATTTGCGTCGTAGAAAGCGTACATTTCAAATTTTGAATTTATATTTAGCTATGCTTATAAGCGTCGCAATAGATATACGTTTTAAAATTTTAAAATTTTGAACTTATATTTAGCTACGCTTGTAAATGTTGTTAAAAGACACATTTTAAAAAATTTCACCATATATTAACTACACTTATAAGCGTTGTCAAAAAACAAATTTTAGTTTTTTTTATATATGCTTTAGCTACACTTATAAGCGTTGGGAATACTGATTACGTATGTACCAAATCAATTTTCCAAATTTTTTGCATCCAAATATAATACCTGCAACTTTTATTTTCATAATTTCCATAAATCTTGTGCAAAAATATGATAGCACCATATAATTGCCGTTTGGCGACACATATTTTGGCGACGCATATTTTGGCGATGCTTAGTTTACGTGGCTAATACATATTAACTGCTACGCTTGTGTATGTCGTCGATGGTCAAAATATGAATGAAACACTAATTCAGCTAAATGACTTGTGGCTACGTTTGCAAGCGTTGCTAATAAAAATATTTATTCTTTTTTTATTAACCATACTATTAGCTACGCATACAAGCGTTGGTAAAAAAAATCGTACTGTTTTTTATTAACCATTATAGAAAATTAGTATTAGCTACGCATATTAGCGTTGCAAATAATATTTTTTAATTTTTTTTTCTTTTTTACTAGCTACGCATATGATAGCGTTGTTAATATTATTAAAATTAGAAATCAAAAACCCAAACTAAAGAAAAAACTCAAAATTTTGGTTTTCTCATAGGCGCCAGAGAGAGGTGGGAAAAAGCCGCGCCAAATATTTCGGAATTTTACCCAAAAGAAAACCCCAAAAGAAAAACACAATCAAAAAAAGCTAAATGACTCTAGGGTTTTGCTTGCCTACTTCCATCTGAATTCCTTATCTCTAAATCAAATCTATTCGCAAATAATCAAAAGTTTATTCTCCCTAAATAAATCCAGAGTTCTTCTCTCATTTCCTTCTCTTCCTCTCTCTAAATCGAAAGGTAATCGCTAAATAAGTTTTGAATTGAAGGTGGAAAGGGGAATTTTTCTGTTGATTTCTTGATTTGTTAATGTGTTTTCTTTTCTTCTTTCCCCATCCATAAGAAATTGTACTTTGAATTCCGGTTGGGGTTTTGATTATTTCTTGATGTGTTGATTTGTTGCTTTGTTGGAAATTTTTTGTTTTAGAGTGAGGGATTGAAAAGGAGGTTGAAGAAGCTTCAACGACTTCAATTACCATCATTGTTCAACTCATCCTTCTCAAATTAAAACATGTAATTCCGGTTGGGGTTTTGATTATCGAGTTTTCCTTTTCAACTCAATGACATTTTGAATATCAGATAATCAAATAGATACTCTAACTCTAGAATATCTTTAATGACACCGTAAAACTCAATTTCATTTGATTGGTGATCCCCTTGAGTCCGCAAACGTACTTCCCTATCCTTAGTGTGAAATCTAATCCCATTAACGATACAACCACTATAACGATTTACCCGCTGATCAGGACCACATGCTAGTGAATATAATTCATCAGTGGCTTTAAGGGATTTTTCATCACGCAGAGTTTGCATCTAACAGTACAATAAACACATAATCCAAAAAAATTATAAGTAAAATAATATATAGTTAAACAACAAATATAATATACATAACATTTAAAAAAAAATTATAACTTACACGCTCTTGAAACCATTTAGCAAAATATTGTTCTTGTCTTTCTTCTAATCGATGTGAGCTTTCCTTTTTAAGTTCAATCATGTGTTCGCTGTTCAAAAAATATGTATATATAATAAGGAATTTTAGTTTAAAGTGTATATATATTAATGGTAAAAGGTTGTCATTAAACTTACTCAAGGTAGGGCAAAACTTCATCTGAATTATTCAACACATAGTAGTGAGCTTTATTTAAATGCTTCAAATCCAGCTGAACAGTTTTGGAAGCTCCTAATGGTCGAACATTTTGTGTGAAAACCTGCAAACTAGCTTGTTTTCCACAACCACCATCATAATTCCGATCTCCACGGTTAAATCGTGTTTCAATCCCTTCAAGATACATGGAACAAAAGGTGAGACACTCGGTGTCAATGTATGCTTCAGCAATGGAACCTTCCGGGCGTGCTTTGTTACGAACATATTGCTTCAATGTATGCAAAAACCTTTCAATTGGATACATCCAACGATAGTGGACTGGTCCACTAAGTATCGCTTCACGTGGCAAGTGTACTGCCAAATGGACCATCACATCAAAAAAAGATGGGGGGAATATTTGTTCCAACTTACAAAGAATCACAACAATGTCCTTTTCCATTTTCTCTAGTAGTTCTAATCTCAATGTCCTAGAACACAACTCTCTAAAAAAAATGCCCAACTCAATCAATGCTATGGATACATCCTTATCCAAGAAACCGCGTATTGCAATTGGAAGAAGTCGTTGCAAAAGCACATGACAATCATGGCTCTTCATTCCTGATATCTTACCCTCTTTAGAATTTACACATCGAGAAATGTTTGATGCATATCCATTCGGAAACTTCACTGATTTCAACCATTCACAGAAATTCTTTCTATCAACAGGTGACAATGTGTACGAGGCAGGTGGAATGATAAACTTGTCACCATTTGGAATAAGATGCAACTCGTTTCTTATACCCAAATCCTCAACATCCAAACGAGTTTTGACTGTATCTTTGGTTTTACCATCTAGCTTCAACAACGTACCTAGCACATTCTCACAAATGTTCTTCTCAATGTGCATAACGTCAAGGTTGTGCCGTAGCTTAAGGGTTCGCCAGTATGGTAACTTAAAAAATATACTCTTCTTCGTCCAATTCAACTCCATCTCAGTACGCTTCCTCTTCTTTTGTGTTTTTCCAAAACTCTGAAAATCTATGCCTTCCATTTGCGACAACAAATCATCCCCAGATAACTCCCTCGGTTTCGCATTACTTGAATTATTTCCACCAAATAAGTGGATGCTTTGATTTCTCAAACGATGCTTTCGCGGTAAAAAAGCGGCCATGACTCATATAACACAACTTTAAGCTATGCTTCAACCATTTAGAAACTGTGTCCTTATTACAAGTTGGACATGTCAGTTTCCCTTTCGTGCTCCACCCAGATAAGTTACCCAATGCAGGAAAATCATTAATTGTCCACAATAATGCAACGTGCAGTCGAAAAATCTGCTTTCCTACAACATCATATGTATCCACCCCATTATCCCACAACTCTAATAATTCATCAATAAGTGGCTCCAAATACACGTCAATGTCATTTTCAAGCGATTTAGGACCTGGTATAAGAAGGGACATGAAGATGAAAAGTTCTTTATTGCATTTCCAAGGTGGTAGGTTATACGGCATAAGCATTACAAGCCACATACTATATGCGTTACTCATATTGCCAAATGGGTTAAAACCATCACTTGCTAGTCCAAATCGAACATTGCGAGGATCGTTGGCAAACCACTCATGTTCCTTATCAAATTCTTCCCATGCTTTTGAATCAGCTGGGTGCTTTAACACATTCTCTTCCTGAACCGTTTTTCTTTATGCCATCTCATATCTTCTGCAGTCATCCTTGACATAAACATTCTTTGAAGCCTTGGTGTAAGTGGAAAGAATCGTAATACCTTAACAGGTATTTTTTTACCCTTACCTTCAATGATTTTATACCTTGGCTCACGATATTTTGGACAAATATCGAGCTTGTCACGTTCTTTCCAAAATAATACACAATCATTTATGCAAGCGTGTATTGGAATATACCCAAACCCCAAGTTTCGCATCAATGTCTTAGCCTCGTAGTATGACTTGGGAAGTGTCTCCCCCTTCGGCAATGCTGCTTTAATAAGCTCTAGAATAATATCAAATGATTTGTTACTCCATCTATTGATTGTTTTTAGATGAAGTAACTTCACAAGGAACTCTAATTTTGAAAACTTCACACAACCTGGATACAGGGGTTTACGTGCATCATCTAGGAGTTGATAAAAAAAATCAAGATTCTCTTTATTGGTATCAGCTGAATTATTTTCTGTTGTTTCCGCTGTAGAATGACCTCTAACTTCATCATGTTGCATTTCTGGCATTGAGTGATCCATGTGAGTCGACTCTCGTAAGTCTTCAATCATATCTCTTAACCCTTGTGTTGTATATTGGCTCGCCATAGTTGGGTGCACAGGATCATACCTTATAAGAGGTGTGATCCATAGGATCAGTTTCCTATATTGGTTAAAGAAACCATATATGTGCAGGAGTTCTATTTGGACTCGGTTTCCTATTTATCTCTAGTTTGAATTAGTAATTCTATATGGATTTGATTTCTATCCATGGGCTATAAATACCCAAGTAACTTGGTATTTGGAAGATAAGAAAATAAGAGAAGACAAGAGAGAAGAAGGAGAGAGAACTTTGGGAGCCAAGGGTGTATTGGGTTTAAGGTGAGAGATTAAGATCTAGAGAAAGATACTAGGGAGATTATTGTAATCGGTGTTTCTTTTCTTATAGTGAAATCTTCTCATTGTTCCCCGTGGAGGTAGGCATTGCCGAACCACGTATTATCTTGGTGTTATTGTTCTTTATTGTTTTGTTCTTCTTATACTATTGTTTATTGTTTGGTAATCTTTGACTTCATTGACAAAACGGATCCTGTATTGCAAAGGAGGTATTCTCACGAATATCTAGGTTGCGGGTTGTTGGCGTTGTTAGGATTTAATTAATCACTGCATATAGTCGAACAAGTGGTATCAGAGCTTAGGTTGGATTTAAGGTTTTGTCAAAGATGACGGAGACTACAGGTGTTCCTGCAAATAGTGACGGTAAGAAACCATCGGTTACTACTCTTGGCGGCGGTGTAAAAGTTGAGATTAAACCGTTTGACGGTAGAGATAACTTTACACTATGGCAAAGGAAGATGAGAAACGTTTTGATCCAACAAGATCTTCATGTGGTTCTTGATGGGAAAGACAAGAAGCCAAAGGACATGTCAGATGACGAGTGGAACAAAGCAGATCTCAAAGCCATGAGTTCCATCGAACTACATATCTCGGACGAGGTGATGTTTAATGTGATGGAGGAAACTTGTGCCAAAGAAACGTGGGAAAAGCTTGAGAAGTTGTATATGGGTAAGTCTTTATCCAATAAACTTTTCTTAAAGGATGAACTCTTGAATCTTCGGATGGAAGAAGGTGGTGATCTTATGGAACATCTAAACGTGTTCAATAAGTGCATCACAAATTTGCTACGGGTGGATGTGAAGTATGACGATGAAGACAAGTCTCTGTACCTGCTCAGATCTTTGCCTCCATCTTTCAAGCACTTCAGGACCACATTGATGTTCGGCAAGGATACTTTAAAGTATGATGAAGTTGTTCAAGATATAATCTCTCATGTGAAGATGAATAAGAACACAGGTGAAGACTCTCAAGCAGAAGGACTATATGTCAAGAATTCTAACGAGAGGGGCCGAACAAATAAGAGAAGTAGCAAATCAAAAGGCAGGGGCAGATCTAAATCCAGGGATAAAGAAGGTTGCTTTGAATGTGGTGCGACAGACCACTGGAAACGAGATTGTAAGAAATATAAGGAAAAGAAGAAGAATGCCGAAAATTCAAATTCAGCCAGCGTTGTTACAGATGATAGCGACGGAGAAATTTTGGCGACTTCTTCAGGTAATGATATTTCTTCACCTTGGATTTTAGATTGTGGCGCTTCTTATCATATGTGCTCAAACGAAGATTGGTTTGACACGTTTGAGAAAAGAAAAGGCGACGTAGTTTTTATGGGGAATAATTCCAGTTGTAAAGTTTGTGGAATCGGTACGGTAAAGTTGAAGATGCGTGATGGAATTGTTAGGACTCTGGGTAACGTGAAATACGTTCCTGCACTAAGGAAGAATCTTATTTCCCTGGGTTATTTGGATAAGAATGGGTACACATACAAATCCAAAGATGGGAATCTCATAGTCTCAAAGGGTTCACTTGTGGTTATGAGAGGAGTAAGACTTTCTAACAATTTATACAAGCTTTTAGGAAATACAGTAATTGGTGGAGCTGCAGTTTCTACACAAGAAGATCACACTCAGCTTTGGCACTTGAGGCTAGGGCATATGAGTGAAAGAGCCATGGAAGAACTACACAAGCGACAATTGTTGAAGGGTGTAGGAGAGTGTAAACTTGAGTTCTGCAAGTATTGTATTATGGGAAAACAAACTAAAGTACACTTCAAAGCTGCAGATACAAAGAACAGAAGTACAGAAGTACTTAACTATATTCACTCAGATGTGTGGGGGCCTTCACCTACTCAATCAAAAGGTGGAGCTCGCTACTTTGTCACTTTCATGGATGATTTTTCGAGGAAAGTTTGGGTCTACTTCATGAAGGAGAAATCCGAAGTTTTCACTAAATTAAAGGAGTTGAAGGCAGAGGTAGAGAATCAAACAGGCAGAAAAATCAAGTATCTAAGAACTGACAATGGCGGTGAATATAAGGATAGGAAGTTTCTACAGTACTGCAAAGATGAAGGTATTGCAAGGCATTTTACCGTGAAGAAGAATCCCCAACAGAATGGAGCTGCAGAAAGGATGAATAGAACTCTTATGAATAAAGAGAGGTGCATGAGGTTTCATGCAGGTCTGCCAGAAATGTTTTGGGCAGAGTCACTTAACCATGCTTGTCACTTGGTTAATCGTTCACCATCCAAGATGCTTGATTTCAGATGTGCAGAAGAGGTATGGTCAGGTAAACCGGTAGACTACTCTACTTTGAAGGTATTTGGATGTAATGCATATGCTCTTATTCCTAGTGATGAGAGAACCAAACTTAAACCCAAATCTCATGAATGCATTTTCATCGGCTTCGAGAAGGGAGTGAAGGGTTATAAGTTATGGGATCCAGTGAACCGAAAGAAAATCCTTAGTAGAGATGTTGTGTTTGATGAGAAGACTATGCCTATGAATCAAGACATGAAGAATGGTGAGAAAAACACTATTGTTAAGAAAGCAACTACAGAGATATCTCCTCTTACCAAGGTATCCAACAGGGAGACTCCTATTCAGGTGGAGGAGTCAGATGCAGGGGTTGAAGAGGATGGGCCAGAACAACAACAGTGTGAAAAGGAGGTTGAATCTAATAAAGATAAGCAACAACCTTACAGCATAGCAAAGAACCGGGGCCAAAGACAAGTCAAAGCACCTATTAGACTTGGGTTCGAGGAAGAAGTTCATTATGCTTTAAGCATTAGTGAAGGTGATCCTACTTCTTATCGTGAAGCAGTTGAAAGTAACGAAAGAGAAGAGTGGATTGAAGCTATGGCTGAAGAGATGGAATCTCTATACAAGAACTCCGTTTCGGAGTTAGTTCCTAAACCTGCAGAAAGAAAAATTGTTGGCTGTAAGTGGGTTTACAGGAAGAAGGAAGGAATGCATGAGAAAGAACCACCAAAGTTCAAAGCACGTTTGGTGGCGAAGGGGTACTCACAGAAGGAAGGAGTTGATTATGATGAAATTTTCTCTCCGGTAGTGAAACATACTTCTATTAGAGTGTTACTATCACTGGTTGCTCAGCAGGATATGGAGCTTGAGCAGTTAGATGTCAAAACTGTTTTTCTCCATGGTGAATTAGAGGAAGTCATCTACATGGCTCAACCTCAGGGTTTTGTTGAAGCTGGTAAGGAAAATCTGGTTTGTAGATTGAAGAAGTCTCTTTACGGGCTCAAGCAATCTTCAAGACAGTGGTACAAACGTTTCGACTCTTATATGCTGAACATTGGGTATAGAAGATGTGACTATGATTGTTGTGTGTACACTCATGTGTTTGATGATGGGATGGTGATCCTATTGCTACTTTATGTAGATGACATGCTTATTGCTTGTCGGGATATGTCTAGAATTAAGGAGCTGAAGACGTTGTTAAGCAAGGAATTCGACATGAAGGATCTTGGTCCTGCACAGAAGATCCTAGGTATGGAGATAAGGAGAGACAGGAAAGCTGGAAAGATATGGCTATCACAAGTCAAGTACATTCAAAAGGTACTTGAGCGCTTCAATATGATTGATGCAGATCCTGTGTCAACTCCTTTGAACAACAGTTATGTTTTAAACAAAAGTCAATGTCCTTCCACAGATGCTGAAGTGGAAGAGATGAAGAAGAAGCCGTATGCAAGCGCAGTAGGGTGTCTCATGTACTCAATGGTATGCACAAGACCTGATTTAGCTCAAGCACTAAGTGTAGTATCGAGATACATGGCGAATCCAGGAAAGCCACACTGGAAAGCTGTGACATGGATTCTCAAGTATCTGAAGGGCACTAAGACGTTGGGTATCTTGTTTGAAAGATAACAAGGGAAAGCATGTGTTTCAGGTTATGTGGATGCTGATTATGCAGGAGATTTAGATAAGCGAAGATCCACCACAGGGTACGTCTTCACTTATGGTGGAGGACCGGTTGGTTGGAGATCAATGCTCCAAACGGTTACTGCTCTATCAACTACTGAGGCGGAGTATATGGCAGTAACAGAAGCTTGCAAGGAAGCTATTTGGCTGAAAGGATTAGTAAGCACATTCGGGTTAGATCAAAATTCTATGATGATAAGATGTGACAGTCAGAGTGCTATTTGCCTTGCGAAGAATCAAATGTTTCATGCAAGAACGAAACATATTGATATTCGCTATCATTGGATTCGGGATTGGTTGGACTCAGGTGAAATTACAGTTGAGAAGGTTCACACAGATGAGAATGCTTCAGATTGTCTTACTAAGCCGGTTTCAGTTGAGAAGTTCAGACATTGTTTGAACTTGCTCAATCTTTCTACATGCTAAAGATTGGGTGGAGCACCTCCTCACTTGAGGTGCGTTGAGGCAAGAGGATTCTTGCCAATGTGACGGTGCTTGAAGAAATTCAAGCTGCAATGATCTTGTTTTTTGGTCGATGGCTCGCCAAGGTGGAGATTGTTGTATATTGGCTCGCCATAGTTGGGTGCACAGGATCATACCTTATAAGAGGTGTGATCCATAGGATCAGTTTCCTATATTGGTTAAAGAAACCATATATGTGCAGGAGTTCTATTTGGACTCGGTTTCCTATTTATCTCTAGTTTGAATTAGTAATTCTATATGGATTTGATTTCTATCCATGGGCTATAAATACCCAAGTAACTTGGTATTTGGAAGATAAGAAAACAAGAGAAGACAAGAGAGAAGAAGGAGAGAGAACTTTGGGAGCCAAGGGTGTATTGGGTTTAAGGTGAGAGATTAAGATCTAGAGAAAGATACTAGGGAGATTATTGTAATCGGTGTTTCTTTTCTTATAGTGAAATCTTCTCATTGTTCCCCGTGGAGGTAGGCATTGCCGAACCACGTATTATCTTGGTGTTATTGTTCTTTATTGTTTTGTTCTTCTTATACTATTGTTTATTGTTTGGTAATCTTTGACTTCATTGACAAAACGGATCCTGTATTGCAAAGGAGGTATTCTCACGAATATCTAGGTTGCGGGTTGTTGGCGTTGTTAGGATTTAATTAATCACTGCATATAGTCCAACACCTTGATCATAACGTACACCTTCCATACCAACACCATTATCATCTTCTTCGTCATCGCTCAAAACCTCATAGTCTTCGCCATGATATACCCATCGAATATATGATTTATCTATGCCATGACAATTTAAATGCTCTTGTACGACGTCAATATGTTTGAATACTCTATTGGTGCACTTTCAACATGGACAACAGGTTCTGTTCAGACTATCTACATGATTACTAACAATGGTAATAAATTCTTCGACTCCTTTTGTATACTAGGGTAAGATTCTTGGCAAATTTATCCAACTCTTATCCATCCTTGCTCACAAAACTGCCTAATATAGCTAATATGGTTTATCAATCAGAACATACTCAAAGAAAATCAAAATTAAATGCAAAACAACCAGGCAACATGAATGCAAGTAGTCTCATTAATCATAATATAATTTTAAATTAAAACAAAAGTGATTAGTTAGTTGTTAAAACTAACAACTAAGATGCATGATTTGTGTTACTTGTTAGTGTGACATTTTTATGTAAGGAAGAAAGTGCAGAAATGATTGTGTTTAGGTCCACAAGCTTTCTTATTGAACCCAAGTTAGTTCTGATTCACACAGTGGCGAGTGGTGACTACTGGTCTGTATTACCACATTCTAAAAAATGTTTATGTACATGTAGGGTCATTTGTAGTTAACAACAATATTTAGAATGGATGCCTAGTAAATCTAAAGATTGTTAAGGAAGGTTAACATTATGATAATGATGATTTAATAAACTTAATATTCAATTAAACGGAGGCCACCGAATTCAAAAGTAGGTTGTAACTTGTATTGAAAAGACTAAAGGGGTAGGTGATTAAATGATTAATTTTTTTGAAAGAGTGAGAACCTTTGAAAGAAAACATATTTTACATATAATTTGATCTAATCTCATATATTGTATGTTGTGTTATCTGGATTTAGCCGCCCCTTCAATTATTTTGGTGTTACTGCCCAACTAAACCCAAGAAATTTTTAAATAGAAAGACTTTTTCGCTTCAATGTTTTACATTCTAAAACACATACTGATGACTGAACTGAATTCATTGAAGTATAGTTTAAATAAGCTAGTGTTCACATGCTTTTACACTTACATAGTGTTAATATGTTTATCATAATTTCACTTCTATACTAGCCCTATTTACATTTTCCAGGTTGCCAATTAAAGCACCCTGCAACCCACATTATCCTCAACAAGTAACTAAGAAATGTTGTACACAAACCTTTTTTAAACCCTTAATTATTTTCTACAATTAAAAAATATTATTTGCAACGCTAATATGCGTAGCTAATACTAATTTTCTATAATGGTTAATAAAAAACAGTACGATTCTTTTTACCAACGCTTGTATGCGTAGCTAATAGTATGGTTAATAAAAAAAGAATAAATATTTTTATTAGCAACGCTTGCAAACGTAGCCACAAGTAGGGGTGCTGATTGGGACGGGGCGGGGGAATAGTGTGCGGGGTTGGGGCGGGGCGGGGCTAAATAATCCTCGTTCTTAGGCGGGGCGGGGAACGGGGGGCTTAAGAAAGTTCACCCCCATCCCTGCCCTGTACAGGTCGGGGGGCGGGGCGGGGACGGGGAAAAGTTTATCATAAAAAAAAATGCTTAACTAGCCTGAATCCTAACTTTTTTATATTTAAATACTATGTTAGAGGTGGGGGCGATCTCCAAATGACAAATAACAACATATTGAATTCTCCAATGAAATAAACAACTTAATCATGCATTCTATCATTCAGAAATTGAGATGTTTTAGGCTCAAATGTCACGAAACAGGGAAATAAGAATAACCCACAATTGTAAATCACCAAATAAAGAAATGGGTATTTCTTAAACATAATTTAAATTGAAAAAACAAAGAGTTTTTGTTGTTGTTGTTGTTGTTAATTTACCTGAGAAAGAAGAAGGAAAAGACAATGAGGTTGGTGAAGAAGATGAAGGGTTGAATGAGCAATGAAGAAGCCCAGAACGAGTATTGTTGGTGAGCTTTATGGGCCTTCTTCTTCTCTCTCTCTCTCTTCCTTCTTGCTATTTCAAAAGCCACCTTATCTGATTTCTATCTATGGGCCTTTGTAAATTTTAAGGAACTGGGCAGGGATACGGGGCGGGAACTGGGCAAGAGATACGGGGTGGGGAACTGGGCGGGACATGGGGCGGGGATACGGGGTGGGGCACGGGGCGTGGTTTCAATCTATACAATGAAACCCATCCCTGCCCTGCTACCCATTGGGGCGGGGCAAATATTGGGGAGGGGCAGGGCGGGGAGATAAAAAACGGGGCGGGGAACGGGGCGGGGAACGGGTCACGGGGCAAGTTGAGCACCCCTAGCCACAAGTCATTGAGCTGAATTAGTGTTTCATTCGACGACATATACAAGCGTAGCGGTTAATATGTATTAGCCACGTAAACTAAGCATCGCCAAAATATGCGTCGCCAAAATAACACTGGTAAAGACTAGGGATGACTAGCCTTGTTGGGAGATGTAACAATGAAACAACAGCTGAGAAATGGACTTATTGAACTATAGAACACACAAAGGACACATAGGTGGCGCCTGCATATTTTTTATGAATACTGAAAAAGATCATTTGTTGGTATCATTGTCAAGCATATATAGCACACCAGATAAACATTTTGATATTTAAGCGAGGTCCGGACAGTTTGGGTGTTAGTTATTTATGTAGTTAAGATCGATGAATACACGTGAGTGCAACTGCTGGGCAACTCAGAGAAGGAGTATTAGGATCTTCAATTCACAATTTGAAAGGTATTCTCACTATATAAGTATAATGTGAAAGTTATTATCATTATATAAGTATCACTTCAATTACCACCAATATCTCATCAACTGGATTTAAACATCATATCCCACACACAATATAACAATTCCTTGACATGATACTTGCCCAATATATGTAAAACTAGAATAGCCAAACCAAACAATTCTAACATATAATCTACAATGTGAATGAATATCATGTAAGAACTAACATAACGAGGTTCTATTTCTGATGACTTACCTACGGCAAATACTAGATGACTTACAACAATATAATTAATGAAAAAACTAAAGGCTGACTTATAATATGGGCATCGATTTAGAGTAGCCCATAATCTCTTATTACTTAATTCTTCTTCAGACGTCAGGTTACAACACTTGAACTGTTTTAATGAGATCAATAACTCGGTTATGCTGGTGGGATTTGAGCCCCAGACTTCTGGTATCATCAACCAAAGGTTTTACCAGTTGAGCTCAACTGGCAACTGCATTGTTGTTGCTGCATTGATGAGTCTATCATCCACTAAAATTTGTTACAGTTCTTTTGCTAGCACACATCTTTAACATATTGGATGACAGAATACTATTTGTCGTTATGATTTCCTACAACACTTGAACTGTTGTCTGATGAGATTTCCCAGTAATGTGAAATACTAATTGTATTGTGTTGCTGCATTTTTTTTTTTTTTTTATGGGCAAGCCTGTTTTAATGAGTTGTGGTAAGCATGTTCTTAATGAGATCAGTAACTTGATAATCCACAAACAATGCTATACCACAGTTTACTTAATCTAACAAGCAAAATAATGAACAGAAAATAAATGAACACACAATATTTTTAACGTGGTAAAACCCAATATGAAAAACGTCCACAGTTGTCTTCACGACAACAAATAAATCCACTAGATGAAAAGATGAAAAGAGATGTGCAAACCTATCAACTTCTTGCAATCACTGCGATTTGACACTAATAGATTTAAGAGAATCCAACATGTAGTGAGTGAATGAGACTAAAACACCACGTTAATATAGCGAGGACCAATGGTTGAAGTAAATGGGCTTTATTAAAACAAAATTGGCCAACTGCTGCTAGATTGTACGTACCACCGTATAACGTACGTACATCTAACCTTAACAAAAAGAACGAAACAACAACCTGTGAGGGAGATGTCTGTACCTCAAAATAGTGTACTTACGCAGAGCAAAAAAAGAAAAAGTCCTATCCCCTGAACGTACGTACCCTAAAACGACGTTTGAATGTCAAACCCCAGAAAAAACCTTTTTTATTTTTTATTTTTATTTAATTTAGAAGAAAAACGTAAACCCAAGAAGAACTGATTGCTGAAAAGCACTACAAGAACTCCAAAAATCAACAACATTCTTACCCAATAAAAATAGGAAGCAATATGTAAGAGCAACCAAAGTATCCAAAGAGTTGAGATGAATCATAGTCCAAACCTTGGTGAGTGATAGAGCAAAAACATGCAAGAATATAGAGAGGATATATCCCGAAACCAAGATCTTAGAGTACCTAGTACAAGAAACACAATGAAAGATTGGTAAAGAGAAATAACCCGAGGTATAAGATCCATGTAGCCACACAAACTTGAGATATATTAGAGAAAAACTCCAGAGGGCATCAATCAAGGCCATAGAATGAGCAAGGCAAATACGCTTGCTAGACTAAAAAAAATTAAGGAATACCCCAAACACTTTGAAAGATTTATTTATTTATTTTATTTTATTTGTTTAAAAGAAAAACCACCATGCCATTCCCGTGTGGGAGGGACCACGAGCCTCCATCTTTTCACACAACACGAGGGTAGGGTGTATCCTACATCTTTTTGGCAAACACACTTAAGAAGTGCAATACCATTGTAACGTCTCAGGATTTCGTCCTCGCTCATCCCAGTGCGTTGAGCACCATACCGCTCGTTAATGTCAATATTGTCCCCCTTTAGTCACTGTGGATATCCAGCAGTAGAGGGCCAGCAGTAGAGGGTTTTAGATCAGGGCCCACCCATGTGGTTTACCCCAAAAGGCCTTGACATTAGTTAGAGTATGGTTAAGCTCTATATACTTTTAAGACAACCACTTCCTTAGCAATGTGGGAGTAACACCAACTCATGGGTGTTACAACCTCACCACCTTAGAAATAGAGTCGTCATCGGCTCTGTAGTACACTCAGTACAGTCCTAAAATCTCCGACGTTCCCTGCCAAGTGAGACAAGTACTTGGCGCTCCCTGGGCCTTTCCAACGTACTTCCCACCTACAACAGGCGACCTGTCGTCGGCTCTGATACCAACTATAACGCCCCGGGATTTTGTCCTCGCTCATCCCGGTGCATCCAGCACCATACCGCTCGCTAATGTCAATATTGTCCCCCTTTAGTCACTGCGGATATCTAGCAGTAGTCGGTTTTGGATCAGGGCCCACCCATGTGGTTTACCCCAAAAGGCCTTGACATTAGTTAAAGTATGGTTAAGCTCTATATACTTCCAAGACAACCACTTCCTTGGCAATGTGGGAGTAACACCAACTGATGGGTGTTAGAATCTCACCACCTTAGAAATAGAGCCGTCCTCGGCTCTGTAGTACACTCAGTACAGTCCCAAAATCTTCGACGTTCCCTGCCAAATGAGACAAGTACCTGGCGCTCCCTGGGCCTTTCCAACGTACTACCCACCTGCAACAGGCGACCCGTCGTCAGCTCTGATACCAACTGTAACGCCCCGAGATTTCGTCCTCGCTCATCCCGGTGCGTCGAACACCATACCGCTAGCTAATGTCAATATTGTCCCCCTTTAGTCATTGCGGATATCCAGCAGTAGTGGATTTTGGATCAGGGCCCACCCATGTGGTTTACCCCAAAAGGCCTTGACATTAGTTAGAGTATGGTTAAACTCTATATACTTCCAAGACAAAAACTTACTTGGCAATGTGGGAGTAACACCAACTCATGGGTGTTACAACCATGGTAACATGCAACCAAGAACTAACATATCTTGAGTGCAACCATCATACCATGACCCTCACCACCACAACGGGTTCTCAGCCAACTGATTCTGCTCACGAGACAGTCAAATGGTTGGGGATTTTGTGAGTTATTGACCACTTACAAGATGTGAGAAAGATGGATAACAAAATACTGAATAACAAAAGGATAAAAGTTCAATGATGACCACAACTCAAATCAATAAAATAGAGAACAACTTGGAACGGAAAGAAAATTAAAGGGATATACCAACACCACATTCATACGTGCATCTCGTGCAATGTGCAAAAAGAGCAAGGAGAAGGACCATGAGACACACCAAAAACTTACAAGGACAAAAAGGAGATTCACCCAAACATATTACAACTATTCAAGTGAAAGAACAAAGAAAATAATCAGAAGTAAATGCTTTCAACAATACAGAAGGACTCAACAAAAACCAAAACTACAAGGACTCACAAGACAAGATAAGAAGAACCCACAAACGCATAATCAAGGACAACATAAGAGAGGAAAAAAAATAAAATAACTAAAAATGAGAGAAATATAGAGGATATTGAAGGAAACTCAAGGAAGAGGAACAACCCCAATGGACTTACGCAGAGAATGCAAGCGAGCCACATCGAGCTTAGTAAGAATGTCCGCTAACTGATACTCGGTAGGAATGAACTCCATGGTGATGTCACGTTTCTCAACAGCCTCTCGAAGAAAATGATGACGAATATTTATATGCTTTGTTCGAGAATGTTAAACACGATTCTTTGAGATGCTAATTGTGCTAGTGTTGTTACAAAACAAGTCCATCGTCTGTTGTTGAATACCATAGTCCGAAGCATTTGTCCCATCCAGAGAAGCTGTGTACATGCACTAGCAACAACTATATACTCAGCTTCACAAGTGGAAATAGATACCGATGTTTGCTTCTTGCTATGCCAAGAAACAAGATTGTTCCCCACATAAGAACAACCACCACTAGTACTGTGACGATCATCAAGATTGCTACCCAAATAAGCATCACAATACTATTAGTATCATGGGTAAACCACAATCCATGATCAAGTGTGCTACCAACATACCGAATGATACGTTTAACAACAATGTATGGGACTCCTTAGGATTTGCCTGAAATCTAGCACATACACCAGCACAATAAGCAATATCTGGATGACTAAAAGTGAGATACAAAAGGCTACCAATTATACTACGATACTCACGGATATCAACAGACTTACCAAGGAGGTCGTTACCAAGACGTACCTTCTCACCCATGGGAATTGTTTCAACCGGATTTTACACCAATGTGGTGTAAGATCAAGAAGAAACCCCTAATGTTAAGATCTAAGTTATTAGAGAAGATGAAGGAATATGGTTTTGGTGATTGATAATGGCTGCAGTAAGTTGCTTCTTAGTTGCTTACGTATCAATAAGATAGATGGAATCAAGCCTTTTATAACGTAGTTAAAAGGTAGAGTTTCATTGGGATTAGGATGTGATCCCATAATCCCTAATGTATTGTAGTATTGTAGTCCCATGTATTTGGGCCATATATTGATAAGATATTGTACCTCATGTCCTATTAGGAACATGAGTTGTAAAGAAATTGAAATTGTTATTGGATTAAGAGTTGTATAGATATTGGAGTTGTAGTTGGGTTAGGTTAAGGAAATCTCTACAAAGATGTAGAATTACCATATTAACCTTAATGAATATAATGGACTTAAATAGATAAAGTCAATGATTGATATTGAATGTAGTAACGGGCCTAAGCCTTATTACTAATTGAATTGGGCTTAGGCCCTTATTGACTAAAGTCTTGGGCTTTGACTTGTAATTGGCTTGGGCTTGAGCCCGTTAAGGGGGGGGGTGAAAATAGGAGTATCATGGCAACCAGATAGGTTGAGCCCAAACTTTTTGACAAGTTCCTTGGCATACTTGGTTTAAGAGATGAATGTGCCATGATCAAATTGTTTCGCCTGCAGACCAATAAAGAAGGTTAGTTCACCCATTAAACTAATTTTGAACTCGGAACTCATCAACCTAGAGAAAGACTCACAGAGCGAGAGGAACAAATGGATCCAAACACAATATCATCAATATAGGCTTGCGCTAAAAGAACATCTTTCTCCCTTCTCTGAATGATCAGAGTGCGGTCAACACTACCACGAGCAAAACCTTTCCCTAACAAGAAGGATGTCAGACGTTCATACCATGCATGAGGGGATTGTTTTAGACCATACAAAGCATTCTTTAACTTGAAGACATGATTCAAAAATTGATGATCTACAAACCCCTTGGGTTGCTCAACATACACTTCTTCGTTAAGAAAACCATTCAGAAATGCACTCTTGACATCCATCTGGTACAATTTGAAATTTAAATGGCATGCCAACGCAAGAAGTAGCCTTACAGACTCCAACCTAGCAACAAGCGCAAAGGTTTAACTGAAGTCAATACCCTCAATCTGACTATAGCCCTGAACTACCAACCGAGCCTTGTTTCGCACAATCTGTCCATATTCATCCAGTTAATTTTTGAAAATCCACTTGGTACCAACAACATTAGTGTGAGTGGGTCTAGGAACAAGTGTCCATACATCACTCCGCTTAAACTTGACCAAGTTCCTCCTGCATAACAACTAACCAATCATCATCAGTAAGAGCACCAGTAACATTTTTAGGTTCAATAGAAAAAACATAATGAGCTCAATTTGCCTCGTTGGCCTGTCTACGAGTCAGACGCTGATCATTAATGTCACTAATGACACCGCCAAAAGAGTGATGTTTTTTTACAGGAGCCGAGGCTTTCTCAAACATCTCATCAGACTCAACAATCGCTGTTGGAGGATCCTGAGAGACGTCATGTGCAGTTGGTGTAACTGGATAATCAGACGCTTGCAAGTCACTTTCCATAGTGAGGAGGTCATCTGAATCAGCATGTGGGATGAAGGAGTCGTCAATTAAAGGCGGGGAGATAGTAGAAACATCCATAGACTCTGATATAGGCGAAAAAACCTCAGAGTCCTAAGCACCAGTAGTAAGAGAAGAGTCAGAAACAATAGTGTCATCAACAACAACAATGAACGATTCCATGACCTTGCGAGTGTTATAGTTAAAAACATGAAAAACTCTACTGTTAGAGGAGTAACCAAGCAAAAGAGCAACATCATGTCAACTGTTAAACTTGGAAAGGCTTTCTCAGTCCTTGCACACATAACAAACGCTACCAAACACACGCATATATTTAAGGTTTGGTTTCTAACCATACCACAATTCATAGGCAGTTTGAGTGGTACCAGACCGTAGACATACACGATTTATAATATAGCATGCAGTATGGACCGCCTCAGCCCAAAACATTTTAGGAACATTCTTGGCAAGTGCAAAAGCATGCGCCATTTCCTGAATCACATGATTCTTCCGTTCAACAACTCCATTTTGAGGTGGAGTGTACGGAGTCGAGAATTCTTGCCAAGTATCGTTAGCAATGCAATATTCGATAACACATGTGTCTGTGAATTCACCGCCTCTGTGACTGCGAACATGTTTAATCTGAGTGTCTTTCTCATTTTGGATACGAAGACATATCCCTGAAACTCAAGAAATGCATCAAATTTTTCACGAAAAAAGGACACCCAAGTAAAACGAGTAAAATCATCAACCATAACTAAAATGTATCGTTTACCACCTAATCTCGGAGTGCGAGTGGGACCCATGAGATCCATATGAATGAGCTCCAACAGAGATGATGTGATAACAAACTTTTTCTTGGAGTGTGGACTTCTTATCTGCTTACCTATTTGACACCCTCCACACACTATGTCACGAACTCGGCCAAGTTTTGGAACACCCCTAATAAACTCGATCATTTCGTGTCAAGTTGTCCAGGAGTTTAAAGTTGACATGTCCAAGGAGTTGATGCCACAACTTGACCTCATTCAGTTTGCTAGCAAGACAACTAACAAGAGGTGCAATCGGTTGTATAGCATAACAATTGTTTATGGTATGCTTACCTGTCATAATGCACTTGCCAGAACCATCAAGAATAGTACAAACCTTTTTCAAAACAATTGACAGTATGATTAGTGTCACACAATTGGCTAATACTGATCAAATTAACACGCAAACCGTCAGCTAGCAAGCAAACATTATTCGAAGATAAACTAATACCATCCACAAAACCTTTATCAATCACAGGGGAACGCTTACCATTTCCAAACGTGACACTACGACCATCAATGGCAGTAACAGAGGAGAAAAGTTTAGCATTACCAGACATATATTTCGAAGCACCACTATCAAGCAACCATTCACTGTCAGAGCTAGAAATGTGGAGTGCAGTAACAACCACATTAGAAGACTTACCTGCAAAACTACACAAACAAGAGTAAGATGAATATTGGAAGGTGGATAAAGATGTGACAGATGTGAAGGGGATGTCCAAGAATGAGATACACGATTATTCACACCACACTGAAAAGCCCAATGTCCAGGCCGACCATGTCTAAGAGCACGTCGAAAAGGTTTCCATCTATTTCGAGGGACCACCACAACTTTGGGTGGAGAGCGACCCGACTTTGTGACCGGATGAGTGGGTAGTAATGGCGGCAGTTCGGGAGATGACAACCCATTGGTACTTAAAGAGGACGTGAGGCGAAGAAGTTCCTTTTTAACATCCTCTAATTAACTAGTCAAGATCCTACACCGAGCCTCCCATTCAACATTGTCATGTTCAAGAATAGCGAGATTGCTTATCAATTTAACTTTCAATACGCCAAGAATCAATCTCCAGGTCCAAGGTTAAAATGGAAGACGAGCTACAAGATATAGAATCAAGCCTCTCTTGAACAATATTATTCGACGCTTCCAACCGCAAACATTTCTTCCTAGATAGACGATAGAGAGTAGCCCAATCATTATTCTCAACAAGAATTAGTTCCTTATCAACATTACTAGAAATGTTTTGACTACAAGTCGATTGATCATCAGAAAAATGAGCCACAAGCGAGGTAAAAGACGACCAAGAGTAAGAAATAACACTTGACGATCTACACGTGAGCCATTACGCTTCATAAGTAGCGCCCTGCGACTGATACCAATTGATAATCGACAAACAGTGCTATTACCACAGTTTACTTATTACCACAGTTTACTTAATCTAACAAGTAAAATAATCAACAAAAAGTAAATGAACACACAATATTTTTACGTGGTAAAACCCAATATGGGAAACGTCCACGGTTGTCCTCGCGACAACAAATAAATCCACTAGATGAAAAGAGATGCACAAACCTATCAACTACCTGCAATCACTGCCAGTTAACACTACTGGTTATCTCTAACACACTTGACTTCACCAGAGTACCTTGATGTACGCACAAGACACTTGACTAGCTTCTTGATGAACACAGAAGAAGACTCGAAGTCGATCTCAATAATCAATAAGGAAGAATAAGATGAATGGGGAAGAAGAGAATGCGTTCAATCACCAAAACAAACCTTAAACAAAATCAAGAAGAAGACTTGGAATTGGATGGCCAAAAGCATGGCTTTGTTCTGCACTTCAAAACCTATTTATACTTAGGGTTTAGCAAAGAGGGCAAATGGGCCAAAAACACTGAAAATACACAATGACGTACGTACGCCCTAACTAGGTATGTACGTCGTTGAACCGAAATGTAATCTGGAATGAACAACGTACGTACGTCCTAACTAGGTACGTACGTACTGGAACAAACAACAACCTGACAGACTTTGAACGAGAGTAAGAAGACACAGGACGACGCTCACACATCAAGGTACTTCCTAATAATGACGTCAAGGCGAGATAACCTCGGACACTCCTAAGCTAGTCACAAAATGATGTCAAACAACCGAATGCCGGTTTCATAACTCAGTAATGCGGTGGGATTTAATCCGCAGACTTCTTGTATCGTTAACTAAAGGTTTTACCAATTGAGCTCAACTGGCACCGGTATTGTTGTTGCGACATTGAGTCCATCATCTACTAAAATTTGGTGTAGTTATTTTGCTAGCACTCATCTTTAACATATTGGATGACAGAATACTATTTGTCATCATCATTTCCTAACAAGATATGTTTTTTCGAGAAAATGGAAAATTATATTAAAATAAAAGGAAGGGATTACAATCCTGATCAGCAAAAGCAACCAAGTGTTTCTTCTATCAGGTGAAAGAAAAGCAAAAAACAAATTTAAACAGACTCCTATACTAGCAAGATCACGTACAAAGAAGCTGGTTCCATTCGAAAATCAGGTTTTCGACAGCCATCTGAAATTTGTTGTTTCTTCAACAACGTCCCTAAAGATCAAGTTATTTCGAGATTTCCATGTCAACCAAAAGAGTGCAAAAGTGAAACCGGCACGAAGTGGTTTGACATCAATTTTGTGACATTGGTCGTCCTTGGTTATTTCGCTTTGAGTTCATTGTTAAGAAAACCTTGTTGTACGCGCGTCGTCCCGTGTCCTTGTCTTCGCGTCGTGTGTCACAAGTATCATGTTTGAGTCAGGACGTACGTACCTCTTCAGGACGTACGTACGTATGGTATGTCAGCAGAAAGCTAGTTTGGTCTGGACATACGTACTCCTTTAGAACGTTCGTACGTTTAGGTAGTCAGCAGGTTTATTTCGGTTTGAGACGTACGAACGTCATATCGACGTACGTACGTCCAATGTTGGTTTTCACAAATTCGGCCCATTTTCCTTGGTTTTCAACCCTAAGTATAAATAGGGTTTCTCTTCCAAAGAACAAGTCAGTTCTTTGGCCGTCCATTGTTCTTCTGGTTCTTCAGTTTTGGTTTAGGTTTTGGTGTTGAAAGCGTTTGTGGCTATTGAACTCAATTCCCTTCCTTCCCCCTTCTCTCAATTCATAAATCTGTGATCTTCCAAGTTTCATAGTGATTTAGCTTCGAGTCTTCTTGTGTGTTTATCAAGAAGTCGAGTATCCTTGTGTGTTCATCAAGGAACTCTGGTGTAAGCTTGTTTCATAGTTCGGCTTCGAGTCTTCTTGTGTGTTCATCAAGAAGTCGAGTGTCTTGTGCGTACATCAAGGTGCTCTGGTGAAGTCAAGGTGTTAGAGATAACCAGGAGTATCAACTCGCAGTGAGTGCAGGTAGTTGGTAGGTTTGTACATCTCTTTCCATCTAGTGGATTATTTGTTGTCGCGAGGACAACCGTGGACGTTTCCCTTATTGGGTTTTACCACGTTAAAAATTTCTGTGTGTTCTCTACTTTATGCGTATTGTTTGATTGGTTGAATATTCAATTATTGTATAAGCACTATTTGTAGTTTTACAATTGGTATCAGAGCGGGACGCTTGTTATGGAGCGTAATGGCTCACGCGTAGATCCTATGAGTGCAATAATGGTTCATGAGTCTGGTCATAATAATTTTATTGCTAAATCATCTAAATCTACAAAACCAAAATCTGATTTTGAAAAGGATGATAATTTGTATGTTGTTAGCAATAGTGATTGGGCGCTTCTTTATAGGCTTTCTGCAAAAGAATGTGAAAGGTTACAAAAGGCTAATATTGATTTGCAAGAAAAATTTAATAAAGCTAATTGTAATGTATCTACTATTTCTGATAATTTTTGTTTTGAAGATAATGGTGTTTTGCAGACTAAAGTTGATTCTCTAGAACAACGACTCAGACATTGTGCAGAAGACTATATGCTTCAAGGGGAAGTTTATGAATCCAAAATTGAAAATTTGGAAAAGGCTAATCTTTCTTTGCAGGATAAAGTTGAGACTCTTGAAGAACAAATTTCTTATGCTGCAGATGATGCAATTTCTATTTCTCAATTATTTGAAAAAGAAAAACTTGACTTGTTATGTAGAATTGCAGCTTTAGAGAAGGCCAATCAGGAGGTCGATGAGAAATACAAATCTCTATTGGTGGAGTATGAGGTAACAAAGAACGATTTAACGTCTACTCAACTCAAATTGCAGGTTTTGGACAAAACTAGATTTGACTCTCCTATTGCTAGTTCTACTAGTTCATCTAGTGTGATTACTCCTGTAAAATCTTGTTTGCCTGCCCTATTGCCTACCCCACCTATTGAGACTAGACTTAATGCTACTAATTTTCAGCATGTTTCTCGTAAGAATTTTAAGTCTAAGGTTAATGGTAAGGCTGTTTTTGCTGGTAAGACATCTTGTTCTCATAGTGGAGGTACAGGTTTTGTTAAGGCACCATGTCACAAATACAATGGTGACATACATGTTTCATCTTCTACTACCATATCTTCTTATAAGAATTCTTTGAGTAAGTCTAATGTTTTTCATTGTTCTTATTGTGGTAGAGTTGGTCATTTGGATATCTTTTGTTGGGATTTTAATCAACATGTTGCATCCTATTCTCGTGTTCCTCATCGTTATAATCATGTTGATTCTTATGTTCCTTCTTGTGCATTTTCTAGACCTCGGACTTTTAATGTTTCTTCTCATAGGTTTAAGAAAAACAGGAACTCCAACAAAAGGAAGTCAAAGACTAAGGTGGAATTAGTTAAGGACAAGTCTATTCCAAAGCTGGTTAAGGGGAGATCTCATATCTTTTCAACTCCCAAAGTGTGCACACCTAGTGTTAAACAAGTATGGGTAAGAAAGGATAAGTTGAAGGTTTTTCTGGACTTGCAAAGGTCTGGTGGTGTCCCATAGTTGGGATGATGTGGTTTGTTTCTAGCCTTGTGTTATTTGAATTGCATATTTCTCTAACCACATAGGCTATTTGTTTGGTGTTTTTTGTTCTTCTGTTTATGCGTGCGTTAATTGTTCTTTCATTATTCCATGTATGTGTTGTTGGATGCATCTTTTCTAAGATATTGGTTTAGTTCAATTGTCTTAAATAAGTTGCAATATGTTTGGGAGTTTTCTCTTTCTGAACTCTTAAGTATGTTTTGGTATGTATCATGCATTTTTCCTTGCTTGTTTGCACAGTGCACGGCATGCGTGCATAATGGGAGTTTTTGGAAACCACTTACATATTCTTTGAGCTCACAGAACTTCTCCTTATGGAAATCGTCCTCAAGCAACACCCATGCCTACTCCACCTCCACATTTCTGGGATAGGAGTATGGATGCATCCAGGAAAATGGTATCTCACATGGCTCGTTTGGTTGAACCGATGCCTTCATCATGGTATCTTGACAGCGGTTGTTCGCGTCATATGACAGGTGATAAGACTCTAATTGATAATCTGACTCTTGGTTATGGAGGTAAGGTTAGTTTTGGAAATGGTAAAATACTTCCGGTTGAAGGTAAAGGTAACTTTTCTAAGGTTGGATCGCTCAATAGTCATGAGCTTCTTTTTGTTAAGGGTCTTAAGTCCAATCTATTGAGTATTAGTCAGCTATGTGATGCTAAGTTTAAAGTTGTGTTTGAGGATGATAAGTGTGATGTCTTTGATTCCAATCATGTCTTGGTGTTGACTGGTAGTCGTTCATCTGATAACTGTTTCGTTGTCACTACACCCCTTCCGCATCTATATACCTAATTTGTTCATTGGTACTGTCTGTGTTTAGGATGTTTAGGTTTGGTTATTTTTGTCATTGTTGTTGGTATTGAGGACATACTACTTTCTCTATTGTATGGATTCCATTTTACAGATGTTTCTAGTTTGGCGTCCTCAACTGTTTTTGTGTCATGCATAGTTGTAGGGTTACATCATACTCTCTTCGTCTTGGTAGTTTCTTACATGAGGCATTTACATGTAGTTGGATTGGCATTTTGAATACCTGTATATCTCCAGTCTTATATGATTTTCTTTCATGGTCATCGTCTTCTTTTATTTTTCTACACCTCTTGTAAGTGGTCAATGACTCACAAAATCCCCAGCCATTTGAATGTCTTGAGAGCATACTCATTTGGCTAAGAACCCGTTGGGGCTGTGAGGGTCATGCTCTGACGGATGCACTCAGGAGATGTTAGTTCTTGTGTTGCACGTTACCATGGTATTGCACTTCTTGAGTGTGTTTTGCCGAAAAGATGTAGGCTACACCCTACCCTCGTGTTTTGGTAAAAGATGGAGGTATTATATACTCCCACACGGGAATGGCATTTGTTTCAAATGGTTTTACAAACAAAAAAAAAAAAAAATGACAAGTGACTTTCACATTTGTCTGGTTGAAAGACAAGAAGAAAAACAATATTTTGTGTTTCCTTGGTTTTGTTGTGATCCGGTTCACTTTCACATTGGTCTAGTTGCAAGTGACTTTCAATATACTCAATGATCATGTTTTTAGTTTGTTTCCGGAGGTTGGTATTGGTCTATCAGTTTCTTCTACATGTTTGCATCATTCTAGTAAGTACCATGGCTTGGTGTATGATGTCGTTCTTCGATTTTGCATTTTCTTGTGGTTGAGGTTTGTTTAAACTGTATTCGGCTATAATTGGAATCCTTACGATAAGTAGAAATGTTTTCTTGTGATGTCTCTCAATATTTGTTTTTGGTAGTTATTTGGTTTATTGTCTGGCTGTTAGGGTGGTTCTTCATTTTCTTACATAAAAAAAAAAAAAAAAAAAAAAAAAAAAGGGTTCGTACGTACGCTCTCAAGACGTTCGTACGTTTAGGGTGACAGATCTTTTTGCAACGTACGAACGTTCCTAGAACGTACGAACGTGTGCTATGTCAGAAGTTTTTTTTTTTTGGGGCTCGACGTACGAACGTTCTTAGAACGTACGAACGTCTTTAATACAGTTCGGCCCATTTGCTGTTTAAATTCAAATTTTTGTTAAACCAAAGGCCAACTGTTATATCAATTGTGTTCCCTCTTCTTTGGCACACTACAAGCAGTTACCTTTTTGGTTCCCTTGCTCGTCTTAGGAGATATTCCTCTTCTCTCTTCTTGCTTGTTTTTGTTCTCCTTCTTTGGTGGTTGTTTCTTGCTCAACTCAAGCAGTTTTTTTTTTTTTTTTTTTTTTTTTGGTGTATACTCTGTTCTTACTCAGGTAAGTGAATTCGAATTCTTCTTATATTCTTCTTCTTCTCCTTCTCCTTATTCTCTTAGTATTGTTGGATTGCATGATTGTTCTCTACAGTTTCTTTTAGCTATATTTTTTTTATATATATATTTTGTTTGTTTTGGTTGGTGTTCCATTTCATTACTTGAAATTGGTGGATGGTTTGTTTATCTCAATGTCTTGTTGCTTCCTCTCTTATTGTTTATGGTTTGCTTTGTGTTTGGGTGCTTGCCATTGATTCATTGTTGTCCATAGCATGTATCACGATTCTGCACATCAAGTGTTTGATAAAATGCCTCAATGACCTTGCTGTTGTCTATTTCGTCAATTTTCTTACATCTTTGGTTTGTTTGCTGTTGTGATTGTGTAGATAATGGCTTCAAAGCGCGCACGCACCACTCCCACCACCACGGCATCCGTGTCTAAGGGTGCATCATCTTCTCGCGCTCCACGGGGTAGAGGTTCCACTCCGGGCTTGTCGCCTCATCCCCCATCCATTGGGGCTCATCCTCGGGCTAAGGCCATTGTTCCCGAGCGGTTCTTTGACTTGGGAGAGATCGCTGCCACCCCTCTAGGGGCTTCCCAACTCGGCAACATAGCTTCATTCTTTGAGGCTCGGAATTGGTTAAGGGTGGCTCAACCAATCACCAAGTACTCGGTTGAGCATACGATTGCCTTCTACGAGACGAAGACACCCTCATCGAATCGCTCGAGTTTTTCAGTTTTAATTGAAGGTCGGCGATACACCATTTCTCCGAAGGTGATTCGTGAGGCGTTGGGGATTGATGATGATCTTCTCTCTGAAGAGGCTATTCACGTTAGGTGGCCCATTCCGGATGCGATTCAGATTGACTTTGTAGATCAAGTTCAGAGGATGTTCATCGATGGTGTCACGGAGAGATATCATGCCAAGTTCTACAGCGCCATTCTTCTGCACATGGTTGCTCATTCCAACATCTACCCTACAAGGGGGAACAAGATCATCATGACTGACGACATGGTCAAATTGGTAGTGTGTATGTCGGTGCATCATCTTCATCTTTCTGAGGTCATCTACACACGGATGCTTCAAATCGATGCAGCCAAGGGTACTCTTCCTTTCCCTAGCTTTATAATGACAATACTCAAGCACTTGGGTTTTCAGGGACAATATATGGAGGTGAGCCCTCCGAGGTTTGTTGGTCATGACTGGGTCAATGCCATCAAGAAGGGCTGCCAGTCTAGGAAGGCTGCTTTTGAGTCCGTGGGTGCGCGTCTGACGCATCATCTAATTTGGGGAGGCAGGGCTCTTGTTCGTGATGATGATTTTGATCGGGCACTGACTTCTAGACGCCCCGTCTCAGCCTCAGCTAGGGGCAATCGGGCAGTTGCAGCTGTTGACGCTCGGGTTTCTTCAATTCGCCGTCATCAAGATCATATGGATGCTCGGTTAGATCGTTTTGGAGTCATCCTATCTCAGCATGATGTTATGCTCCGTGATCTTCATAGGATGAACGTAGCTCAGATGCGTCATCTTCAGCTAGACTTTACTCCTATCGACCTGCCTCCATTTCCGGAGGACGTACCTCCAGTTCCAGGTGACATTGATGGTGATGACTCTGATAGAGAGAGTGAGGACGAGGGTGTTGGTGAACACAGTGATGGTGACTCAAAGTCAGAGTAGTTCTTGTTCTGGTTTACTCTCTACATTTTTGTACTTAACATTGCTCTTTTGTTATCTCGTTTTTGTTTCTATACTTAGATGTTGAGTTTGTTATTGGATATTGCTGTTTTAATATTAGTTCTAGTTTCTTTCTGTTTTGCAGTAAATTCCTGCTAATTAGGTAATGGACCTCCCTAATCGGGCCCATGTTCGGTTTATTCTTGTTTTTCCTATATATATAGGAGTCTTCTCTTCTTTTACTCCTATTGTGTCTTCTTACCTCCTTCTAGTTCTCTCTTTGTTCTTCAGAATTCTTCGATGGCAGAATTTGAACTTCATGGGGTTTTTGTTCCGGCTGTTGGTTATGTGTCGTTTATGGTAATGGAGTACAAAAACAATGCAAAGGTTTGTCGTTTATGTCGTGTTCCCCATGGGTATGACTATATTCATCGACCTTTCCTTAATCCATGCTTGGTTCATGTCAATCATTGGGAGAGACTACCGGGACATCTTCAAAATCACATCTTGGAGTTGGTTGGGTACCCGAAGGTTCAAGGACTTGCTGCTCCTCTTACCGACTGTGGCTTGGACAGCAGAATTGAGAAGTTATTTTGTACGAGTACATGTCTGGAGGAATACGATGATATCATGTGATAGCTCGGTGGAATAGATTTTCGGCTCGTGCGAAAGCTTTATGTCCCTTCTTAAGCTTTATGTTCATGTGATAGTTCGGTGGAGTAGATCTTCTGGTTAACTTAAGCTTTATATTATGTCTTTTCTGTTTCTTATGTCTATGGATTCCTATGTTTGGTTCGTAGTTGGTTTCATGAGACTTTAAGAGTTCGGTTAGGTTTTATTTTCTATCATTAATTGTTTGGTATTGAATTCTTTTCTTGGTTATTTGTCTATTACTGTTATTTATTGTTCTTCTTGTTGATTGGTTAGTTTGTTCACTTGTTGTGACAAAAAGGGGGAGATTTATGACTCTAATACTAACAATCGTTTCTTTGTTGTTAGGTTATTTTTGGGTCATGTTTCAGGTATTCTACACGTATGGGGGAGTGAACGTGTTGATGTTTGTAGAGGTTGTACAGTTATGGGGGAGCTCGAGTGTCAAAATTTTGGAGCTCATGAAGTATGGGGGAGTTGCTCGAAGGAACTTCTGTTAATTCCTTGATTACTTCGGAAATTCTTAGTTGCTTCCGTTTGATCTCTGATGGTTGAAGCGTCTTGCTCAAGCTGGATGTCAAGAATTGGTGACTTGATATGTGTTATACCTTAAGTGATTTTGTAGGCATGATTTATAAATGCCATGGTTTGGTTTTGTAAGCACGTTTTATAAGTGCTATTAGAGTCATAGGTTTTTGTCACAAAATCAATGTCAAAGGGGGATATTGAAACCGGCACGAAGTGGTTTGACATCAATTTTGTGACATTGGTCGTCCTTGGTTATTTCGCTTTGAGTTCATTGTTAAGAAAACCTTGTTGTACGCGCGTCGTCCCGTGTCCTTGTCTTCGCGTCGTGTGTCACAAGTATCATGTTTGAGTCAGGACGTACGTACCTCTTCAGGACGTACGTACGTATGGTATGTCAGCAGAAAGCTAGTTTGGTCTGGACGTACGTACTCCTTTAGAACGTTCGTACGTTTAGGTAGTCAGCAGGTTTATTTCGGTTTGAGACGTACGAACGTCATATCGACGTACGTACGTCCAATGTTGGTTTTCACAAATTCGGCCCATTTTCCTTGGTTTTCAACCCTAAGTATAAATAGGGTTTCTCTTCCAAAGAACAAGTCAGTTCTTTGGCCGTCCATTGTTCTTCTGGTTCTTGAGTTTTGGTTTAGGTTTTGGTGTTGAAAGTGTTTGTGGCTATTGAACTCAATTCCCTTCCTTCCCCCTTCTCTCAATTCATAAATCTATGATCTTCCAAGTTTCATAGTGATTTAGCTTCGAGTCTTCTTGTGTGTTTATCAAGAAGTCGAGTATCCTTGTGTGTTCATCAAGGAACTCTGGTGTAAGCTTGTTTCATAGTTCGGCTTCGAGTCTTCTTGTGTGTTCATCAAGAAGTCGAGTGTCTTGTGCGTACATCAAGGTGCTCTGGTGAAGTCAAGGTGTTAGAGATAACCAGGAGTATCAACTCGCAGTGAGTGCAGGTAGTTGGTAGGTTTGTACATCTCTTTTCATCTAGTGGATTATTTGTTGTCGCGAGGACAACCGTGGACGTTTCCCTTATTGGGTTTTACCACGTTAAAAATTTCTGTGTGTTCTCTACTTTATGCGTATTGTTTGATTGGTTGAATATTCAATTATTGTATAAGCACTATTTGTAGTTTTACAAAAAGGCCAGAGTTTTCTTATCTGTCTGCCAAAAGGGTTCCCTATTGTTACATTATCAACCACGGAAGCTGAGTTTGTGGCTGCAGCTGGATGTGCAAGTCAAGCAGTTTGGTTGAGGAGAGTTACTGCAAAACTTGGTTGTGTTCATGATAAAGGTACTGTTGTTGATTGTGACAATAGTTCAACTATTAAGTTATCTAAGAATCCTGTTATGCATGGACGAAGTAGGCACATTGATGTGCGCTTTCACTTCTTAAGAGAGCTTGCTCAAAATGGAGTTATAGAGATGGTGGATTGTTGGACTAAGGAGGAGGTTGTTGATTTGATGACAAAACCTCTGCAGCTGGATGCGTTCTTGAAGCTCAGAGATCGCTAGGGTGAATACAAGGCAGAAATGTTAAACTAACTGTGAGACAGTTGGTTTAGGGGAGGGTTTGAAAGAGTTGTTTCCTGGTTTATAGGAGCTTACTAAGTCCAGTTTACTTAGTCTTTACTAAGCCTAGTTTACTTAGTCTTTGTTTCTGTTTAATAAGTCACTAGTTTCTAGGATTTCTGTTTCAGATGTAAGGCTATTTAAAGCCATAAATGATGCAAATAAACTTATTCCATTTTTTAATCAATTGTTCTGTAGAGTTCTTTATTTTTCTGATCACATACTTAACAGGGTTTTCAGTCCTTTTAAACCTTTGGGTCTGGTTTACTAATAAACAAATGAAATTTATTGAATGAACAACATACTAGAAACAATCAAGCACAAGACGTTATGATCAAACTTGGCAACATACAGTACTTCAAATTACTAGCTAGGTTTATCATCACTTGGGGTAAGCTTCAATGATGGATTGTAAGGCTGGAATTCGAATGATTTTGTAAGTAGGAAATCCTCCATCTTGTAATAGTATCTGCCATTCAGCTTCAGTTCTTTCCTTACCACCTGTATGTGCCATCATCACCAAATCAAATCTCATGACTGATCCATCAAATGCACCTCCTCCTTCTGGATCTAACACAGCATCCACAATTATAACTTTTCCCCCATTGCCTGCAACTGCTTTGTGACAGTTTTGTAGTATCTTCACACAATCTTCATCGCTCCAATCATGCAGTATCCACTATTTAATTCCATGTTAATGTTAATATCAAGCAAAACATATATAAACTATATTTTTCAGTAATACTATATGTGATTTTAAATTTGCAATAGTTCTTACCTTCATGATCACAGCATTAGCTTGTGGAATCTGGATGAACATGTCTCCAGGGAGATGTACAACTCCTGGATACTCGGGTGCTGTAGCTAGAACATGTGGTAGATCAAAGTTGATACCATTGATGTGTGGATAAGCTTTCACAATCTCGCCAATCATCATCCCTGTTCCACCTCCAACATCAACGAGTGATGTCATAGTATCGAATCTATTGTAATTCGATAGAATAGCATTCACGATGATCTTAGCTGTGCAAGTCATAGCTCCATTGAAAAGCTTGTTGCATTCAGGATTTCCTGAATTGAAATCCCATAGCCCTGTGTTATGAGCCTTTTCGAACCCGACACCTCCTTCTAGAACACATTTATCAAGATGATGCCATGTATCCAGCCACCATTCATGTGTCTGCATTTCCAACAATGGTGCAAGACTGAACTCCGCATCTCGCAGCAGCCATTTGCCACCATGGGTAAGACCATAAAGTGTATGTCCATCTTTGGATTCAGAAGTGAGCACACGTTTGCGGACTAGGAATCGCATGATCCGAAACAGATAATTGATGTCTAAAGATGAAGAAGAAGATATCTCTTCTGCTATTTGTGATAAGGTAATTGGGCTGCCATGCTTATTTATGATATCAACAATACCAAGTTTCATGGCACATTTTAGAACCATGGAGTCTCCAAAGGCAAAAATAAGCTCCCACATATCAGCTTGGCTTTTCACTACTACATTCTCTTCTGCCATATTTCTTCTCAATCTTTTTTGCTTTGATGGAAAAGAGATATAAAGGGAGCATAAACTATTTAAGTCAATACCAAACGATGTGCACAAATCTTTCTTTTTAATAATAATGTGGATATTGAGGTAGACAGTATGATGTACACAAATCTTTTTAATAATATTGTGGATATTGAGGTAGATAGTATGACGTACCCAAATCTTTTTGATAATAACGTTTGAAAATTAAAAGTTGAAATTTCTATTATAATACAAGTTGCTCTGTGAGATCTATCTTTTACTGAGTGGGGAATGGTGTCTTGTTTAAAGGACACTAATGTGGCATGCATCTACTAATTACTAATTATACAACCCTTTTCGCCAGGAACTGTTACTGTTTAAAGAGTATATATATACACTAATGATAACCCGTGTTTACGGCACAATTATTTTAGTGGAAGAGGTCGTAAATTTTTTTTGTTATATAATTAAGAAATGGGATTACAAATGATATATTTTTTATTTATACTAAAAATCAAAAAAAATTTGTTTAGTTTAATTCCTAGGGTCAAATTTTTTAAGCACAAAAAATTGTCATAAACATTATATATATGTATAGTAATATACAAAATATTTTTAAGAGTATTTTTTGTTCCTCTCATCTCTTTACAATCTACATAGAGTTGAGCAGAAATTCCAATTTGAAATTAATTTAACAAACATATACTCATAAACACAGCCGTTAGATGTCTATGGAGACAACTATAAAATGATTTGAAAGTTGTTAGTGGAGGAAAACAACTATTATTGTATATGCCAAAGAGATAACATGAAGGTTATTTTCTGGGAACAAAAGATTTTAAAAACCAAACATGATATTGTATCTATCATGATATAATACATATTATATCTCAATACACGTACACATAGAGCAAGGAAAAAAATGCATGTAAAGCATTTTTTCTCAATACTTTAACCAAATGAGTCGTTATAGTTTTCTACTTGACAATCATGTAGGGGGCGATAGCGTGTTACTTCCAAAAGGTCAAACTATATAACATTGATCTCTTAAAAAAAAAAAATTACCTCGACTCTCAAGATACATATAGACATACAGTAAATAAAATTTATCAAATCATTTGTTGTAGTTTTGCATAGTTGGTTCCTTTCTTATAAGCCATACGATAAATTTAATATAAGTAAAAAACTTAAATAAAGATGAGAAAAAAAATTGTCAGCATCGAAATCATTGAGAAAGTATCAACTGATGTGATACATATACCTCCAATAATTTAGAAAAAAAGAAAAATCAAACAATGATAAACTATCAAATATGAAAAAATAAATGAAGTAAAATTTATTCTTCCATTAATCTTATTAGATAAAAGGAAAAAGAACTCATTAGATTTAGAAAGGAAGATATATTAAAAAAAACATATATTTGGAAAGGTATATTTGATGAAGGGATGATGGGGGAGAGCTCATTAAAAAAAATGAGAGGGCTATTTATAATTAAATAGGGGTTATAATTTTTTTAATAAATAGGGGTAATACCAACTAACCAACTCTTGTAAATAAGGGTTACAAATCTATTAATAAATATGCCCATTTATTATTGGTATTTCATTTTTATAATTAATATTACATAAGATTATCGTCATCCTATAGCTACGATTGTCTCAACAAACAACTAAATGTTAGGATCGATTTTCCATATCCAAAGGTTGTTATTACATCGATTATATAATTTAATATATATCCGGTGGTTATAGTTGTCTTAATAGACATCTAACAGATATGTTTATGAGATCGCCTTATAATATTATATAGATAGGCTAATAGGTGAATGATCACTTTAAGTATAGTATAAATAGTATGTAAGACCCTTGATTTAAGGACTATCACAACAATAGTCCTCTTTACTGTAATATCGAAGACTTAGTGACACTCTTTTGCCTATAAAATGATATGCTTAAGTGAATGAAAAATACTCCCCGAGCAGAAGTTGTTTCTCTCTTCTCTTCTATTATATTCTCTTTAGTATTAATAGTTAAAAGTGTTTGATACGTAACACGTTATCAACACGAAATTCTCTACCATCTTTCTATCATGTTTCATTTTTTTATTACTAAAAGGTTTTCCCCACCATAAACATTTCGTAGGAATACTCAAAATTGAAGACAATAAGGTGTGACGAAGAAGAAAGCATTATTAATCCTATTATCATTATTTGACATACATATAATAACTATTCGTTGGATTATGATTCTATATGACATAATAACCACCTTACAGGACCTGGACAATTTTTTATACTAACATTTCGTTATTTGTCTACTATATTATTATCTATACTAACATAGTGATATATCAACTTCATTTACTATTTATTATACCTTTTTGATATATATTATTGACTACATTTATGAGCTAATTTGACATGTTGAGCTTTATTTCACACATACGTTATACTTTGGTAAAAAAACATTTTGCTTAGTTGAGTCCAGGTGTCAATAGAAATGGAAGGAAGGCTATGTAACCTGTGAGATGCACAATCTTTAAGAGAAAAAGGGAACAACCTCAACCTAACTTCCTCTTCAGACAAATGTTTCTCCTTGAAAGTATTAAGTACTGTTAGAAACTTTTTCAGGTGTTGATATGGATCTTCTGGTCGAAGTCCATGGAACTTAGGCAACATGCCCATAATGTGAGGGCGAATGCCATAGCAATCTACAGTTGTCTCAGGCAAGCAAAGCAAGAAACATGATTGAACTACCAACAAGAGCTTCACTACTCTAACCAACAAGCCCTCAATTGAAGCAAGTGATGCCCAAGACCAGTGCAAGCACAACAACGAAATAAGAAACCTAAAAAACCATGCCAGCGGATTGGCCAGCATCCATGCCAGCAGACAAGCCAACAACTGTGTCAGCGGGTAGGGGAGTAGCTATGCCAGTGGCCAAGGCAGTAGTGCCAGCAGATGGGGCAGCAGCAATGCCAGCGGATGGGGCAGTAGTAGTCCCAGTGGATGAGGCAGCAACGTAGGCTGCAGCAAGGGCAGCAGATCACACAGCAGCAGCAGCAGCTTGTGGAGACTGTAATATCATTATCAAGATTGAACGTGCATATCTTTGGAATTGTAACTCTGTTTGGGATGTACGATATATCAAAACGATCGTCTCGACATATACTACATGATGCCCACGAGAAGGAGGATGGAAAGTTCGTATATTAGGCTTGTATGTATGGTTTCTCAAAAACGAGTTTGAATTTAAAGGAGCATAAAAATATCATCTTGACATTACGCATCCAAAAGGAGTATTTAATTATGAGACTTCATTGGTTGAAGAATATATTGAATATCATCCACCGCGTTAATACCCAATAACGGTTTCTATTCGCGATAGAACAACGGAATCGCTAATGCGTTTTTCAAACCATGTGGCTATCATTAAAACTTCATGGAATTTTCAAATTTTATTTGAGATAAATAATACGGCGCTTGAGATTTTGAAATTGGGAAAGCAAAGTAATTACCATATCCCCATGATCATTATCTCAAAAGGAAGAGCACACGTGTGTCCAACAAGAAGAGAAATGATCATGATTTCCACTAAATCTGAAAAAATAAACTTGAAAGTAGTAAGATTGTTGCGAACAATTTTGAATGTGTTTGTGTATGATTCCATCAAAGCCTTATTTTATAGAATAATTAATCTTCAACTTCATGAATGGGAAAACAATTATGATTCCCTTGTCAGGTTTCATCACTAAAGTAAAGAATAGATCATATTTGAGAGCCTTTGTTGATCCCCTTCAGTCGGCGCCAAAGAATGTTTCAACTAAATCCAACAAGATGACAGCTTTCCTGTAGAAGTTGACCGGACACCATCAATTAATTGAAATCGATGAAGAAGATGATGAAGGAGGAGAATGTTTGTCGTTGATGGATGAGACTGAACCTTTTTGAAGAAGGTTGCCTACGTACCCTAGTTCTTGAAGAAGCTAGGGATCAAGTCTCTTATTTCGTAGTTCTTGATATGTAGACATTTGTGCATTTGTAAAAGTGGAAAACCCTAATTGAGATTTCCTTGTTGCAGAAGACTTGTGTTTCAAGTTGAATAACCATATGGGATATGGGTAATAAATATGGGTTATGGATATTGGATTGTGGTGTTGGGCTTTAGTGTATTGGCCCAATAGAGGGGTCCAATACAACGTATAATATGGGCATCGATTTAGAGTAGCCCCACAATCTCTTATTACTCAATTATTCTTCAGACATCAGGTTACAACACTTGAACTGTTGTCTGATGTGATTCCCAGTAATGTGAAATACTAATTGTATTGTGTTGCTGCATTTATTTGTTTATTTTTTTTTACTGGCAAGCCTGTTTTAATGAGATCAGTAACTCGGGTATGTTGGTGATATTTGAGCCCCAGACTTCTGGTATCATCAACCAAAGGTTTTACCAGTTGAGCTCAACTGGCACCTGCATTGTTGTTGCTGGATCGAGTCCATCATCCACTAAAATTTGTTGTCGTTCTTTTGCTAGCACACCTCTTTAACATATTGGATGACAAAATACTATTTGTCGTCATCATTTCCTACAAAGGTATGTTTTTCGAAAAATGGAAAATTTTATTAAAATCAAAGGAAGGGATTACAATCCTGATCAGCAAAAACAACTAAGTGTTTTGTTTCAACCGGATTTCAAACCAATGTGATGTAAGATCAAACAGAAACCCCTAATGTTAAGATCTAAGTTATTGGAGAAGATGAAGATGAAGGAATAAGGTTTTGGTGATTGATAATGGCTGCACTAAGTTGTTTCTTAGTTGCCTACGTATCCATAAGAGAGACAGAATCAAACCTTTAATAATGTAGTTCAAATATAGAGTTTGATTGGGATTAGGATGTGATCCAACGATCCCTAATGTATTGTAGTATTGTAGTCACATGTATGTGGACAATATATTGACAAGATAATGTACCTCATGTCCTATTAGGAACATGAGGTGTAGGGATATTGGAATTGTAATTGGATTAGGAGTTGTAGAGATATTGGAGTTGTAGTTGGATTAGGTTAAGAAAATCTCAACAAAGATATAGGATTACCATATTAACCTTATTGAATATAATAGACTTAAATAGATAAAGCTCATGGTTGATATTGAATGTAGTTAGGGGCCTAAGCCTTATTTACTAATTGAACTGGGCTTAGGCCCTTATTGACTAAAGTTTTGGGGTTTGACTTGTAATTGACTTGGGCTTGAGCCCGTTAAGGGGGGTCAACACATCGCCCCCTCTTTAGCCAATGGGTGAAACCCGTTGGGTAAAGAAAAAAAAAACGAACGCAATTTGAATGAAAAAATAGGAGGTAGAAAATTATAGGAAAATAAATTGAACAAGAACTGAGTAAAGAAACAGCCTGTAGAAATTTATAGAAAAACAAATTGATTTCAACTGAGCGAAGAAACAGGCGATAGAAATTTATAGGAAAATTAAATTGAACATGAACTGGGTGAAGAAACAGGCGGTAGAAATTTATAGAAAAATAAATTGAACTCAACTGAGCGAAGAAATAGGCGTTAGAAATTTATAGAAAAATAAATTGAACTCAACTGAATGAAGAAATAGGCGATAGAAATTTATAGAAAAATAAATTGAGCGAAAGAAATGAGAATGAGAATTGGGTTCGACCAAAAATTCGAGTAGAATGAAATAAAATTTGAGTTAAGGAAACCCAGCCGAAAAGGAAATGGGTTTGAAAAACGAGAGATAGTGAAGTGTAGCGAATTGAAAATATACCAATTCAGAAACGAATGTGGAGAGTGACGGTGGCTTTGAAATTGGACGCGAGCTCCAACAATTGAATATGCATGGGCAATGGGAAAGGTGAGGCGCAACAGAAGCAAACACAAGTCCCAAGGAAAGTCCCAATCCCGAGACACATCCCAATCCCACTATGGGGTCCATTGCTGCTGGTGGAGGGACAAGACCCGAGACAACACAACCACTGTACAACGTCCCGACCAGGTCTACTGCTGCTGGGCAAGGACATGGCAAACTGCCAGCACAACCTGGCAAGCGAATAGGCGCAGCTGGCCAAGACACAGCCGCTGGCCAGGGTATGACACTGATCGAGCAGCTGTCTGCTGGGGGCTTTGACATGAGGATGGATGGTTGGGTTGCTGCTGGAGGGGAGATGTGCACAAGGCTGGAGGAGGAGGAGTTGGACATGCTGGCTGAGGGGGTAGCCGTTCGAGAGACAGCAGGAAATAGGCTGGCTGGGGGTGTGTACACATGGGAGAAGGCAGACAAGAGGGTGGCTGAGCACACAGCTGCTGGGCAAGTAGACAGCCGCTCGGGAAGCTATGTTGCTGCTCGGGAGAAGGGGTTGGACGAGCACACAGCTGCTGAGCGAGTAGACAGCCACTCGGGAGGCTGTGTTGCCGCTCGTGAGGAGGGGTTGGACGATCATACAACTGTTGGGCGAGGACCAGGCAGGAAGGGAGAGGTGGTTGTTGGGGAGTTAGTTGCTGGAGAGGAGAAATTAGCCTGGCGGCAGGTAAGGGGCTGGGAGGGGTAGCCCCTGGGCAAGGTGATAGCCTAGAGTGTACCGGAAACTCTAGCATGTGTCCAACATCTATGGACATGACAATTTCATACTTAGCCAAAATTTCCCAAATCTTCAGAGGCTATGCATCCTACAAAAAACTGTCAGATATTTGGAGCTGTTTTCCTGCGAGAATACGTATCTCTAGAGGACGTGCCATATACCATTGGAAAGCTAAGGGAGTCCTCTGTCCAAACCAGAAAACATATCTACATTCTAATCTCGGAGAAGAACGTTATGGCCAATCAAATACTGACTGTCCAAATGGAGATACCGAAAAAAAACCGGAACACCAATTATCTCTGGGCAAGTCGGATGAGGAGATAGCTGGGGGCATGGATGCTGGCCATGAGGATGGCCTGGAGGGAGACAAGTTGAAAAGAGTTGGGTAGGGTGTATGAGTATAAGATGATAAAATGGTAAGCGATTTAATTGCAAGCGTGTGTAGACTTTAACACGGGTGTGATATATGTAAATCATGTATTGATATAGACATAATGATTAGGATCACATATTGAATAAGGTGACCGGTTGTCGATCACTCTAGAGATTGATATTGATGTGATCAATGAGGATCACTCTTGATATTGAAATTGATGTGATCGGTTATCGATCACTATTGAGATTGATATTGATGTGATCATTAGAGATCACTCTTAATATTGATATTGATGTGATCGTGAGAGATCACTCTTGATATTGATGTGATCATTAGAGATCACTTTTGATATTGATAGTGATGTGATCATTGGAGATCACTCTTGATATTGATAGTGATGTGATCACGAGAGATTACTTTTGATATTGAAATTGATGTGATCATGAGAGATCACTCTTGATATTGATATTGATGTGATCATAAAAGATCACTCTTGATATTGAAAGTGATTTGATCATGAGAGATCACTCTTGATATTGATATTGATGTGATCATAAGAGATCACTCTTGACATTGATGCATACACCCCCGTGTAGTGATACATTAGGTGAAAGAGGGAATCGCCGCCAAGCGTATGATGTAGAAACGTTCTGATCATAAAAACGACACTATTAAAGGTGTGATGAAGATAGATGGTGACGCCCCCAATTTGTGTGAGAGAGGTTGAAAAAAAGTATCGAGTTTAAGTTGAATTGTCATATGCTAGTACCACGTGTGGAACCCTTAGCAATGACATGAAGTCTTGTTACGTGAAAGTAGTTGTGCAAAATTGTTAGGGTGGATCTTGATCTGATGCAACCCTTAGGTTGATGCTTCCGAGTGGTACTTGAGTTGACGAATCTTGAAGATCCCTAACTACTTGTTGGAAAAATGTTAGCTTGAATTCCGATTTATCGCAAATCATTAGAATCACTGACATTGTCAACCTTAGTTATTCAAAAATGGTAGCTTAGATTCTCATTTATTATAAATCCTTAGAATCTCTAACCCTTTGAACATTACCTAGTTGAAAGTGTTAGTTGAGATTTTGATTTCTTGCAAATTCTTAGAATCCCTAGCGTTGTAAAAAATCTTGAATTAATATAGTTGAAGAAAACAACTTCGAAAGAAATAAATATGCTTGTGTGACGAACATGTAAAAAACAGAGAAAGTTGAGAAAATGTGTAAAATTTAAAGTTCCTCCGAACGATTGAAGTATACACTGTCAGAAATATGTTGTAATATTCTCTTTGGTATAAGAAACAGATCAATGAACCATCATCTTCTTAAAATTTGGATTTTCATTTGACGAGTTGATTGTATCTAGAAGTTTTGTTGCTATTGTCACTCTGGGTGCAAAAATTTGATCCACAAACTCGAGATATGTATAGATTGATCGAACAGTTACAATGAAAGCCTTGTATAGACAGAGATGAGATGGGGGTATACAATGAGATTGGACCTGATCGGGATCAGGCTGCCTACGTATCCAACAAGATGAACTTGGAATCAAGTCTCTGCTTCCACTAAGCTCTAATGGAGTTGCTCAGTGAAAGACTCGTAGTTCAAGACGTTTAGAACTCCTGTATTTGTAGTAGGCCAGAGGAGGCTGGCTCAACCACCCCTCCAGTTTTGACTCCATGAACTCAGGTAGTTCAACTATCAAGATGTTTTCCGTAAAGATAGCTTGCATGTTGTCGGGCGGTTATCTCCTTGGTTTGAATTCCCTTTGACCAGGATGACTGCCACGTGGCATCCTCTGATAGGTCCTGGTTCAACCTGGGTCTTCCTTTATCTTCTCTAGCGGGCTAAAACCATGGGTTCTGTTAGCCTGGAATCTCGTTCGACTTATCCAGTTGGTTGGGACTTGGATTGATCAAACCTGACAGCAAAGACTTGGGCTTGACTCCTCTGACCGGAGGCCCAATCTTTATTGCATACACTCTAGACAGGTCCTCTAGACTTCTGTGTTAAGTCTTCGGATGAGCCACTGTCACTGCTGGACTTTAATGGGCCGGACCTGGCCTACTTGACTGAGGTGGGCCTGGTCGATGTATGGAAGCCCACGGTTCAATTTCTTATACAGTAACCGGGGCTCCACCCATTGATCGTGGACTATCCGGTGGGTCAAGGTCCACAGACTATATGTGGATCCTTTGAAACGGGGTTGGGCCCTACCCGATAGCCCAGGCTTGGCTGGTTAATGCTCAGGTGCTCCCGGTTTAGATTCTATACAACCATCGATGACACTTGTCTGGTTTTTTACCTAGGGTACACACATCGCCCCCTCTTTGTCAAGTAGTAAATCTCCTTGGGTAAGATCTTAGCAATATCTTCCCCGGCAGTTGAGATTCGGAGGATTCCTTTTTTGACACGCTTCTTGATGACGATTCCGCATCCCTTGGATTAAGAACTAAAGTTTATTTCCTCCTCTATAAATAGCAAACCGGAGGAGTAGAAGGATGCCCACTTCTCTTTCCCTGGTTTTTGTTGTTGTTGTTGTTGTTGTTGTTGTTGTTGTTGTTGTTGTTGTTGTTGTTGTTGTTGTTGTTGTTGTTGTTGTTGTTGTTGTTGAAGTTTCTACTAGAGAATGATTGACGACCGGAGTACCATCCAGAAGTACACTGTGAACATGCGGGAGAAAATGACTATGAATCGAGGACCGGGATCGCCCTATGGAATTGATGATGACCGCCTGTTTGGAGGACATTCGTCAGGTGCGTTTGAGCCTGTTTGCCTTGAACGACCAGCTTGCTGAAAAGAACCGGAGGCTCAAGGCTGCTACTCAGCAGATCCGGGTTCTCCAGAATAAACTGGTCACCGCATATGTACTGTTGGAGAAGCTAGGCTATCACCCGGGAAAGGAAGAGAAAAACCATTGACCTGTACTCCCCCGGCTTCCTGCACTAAGTAGGGGAGTAGTGCCCCTTTATTAATAACATCTTTATTTTTTCTGCCTTTGTTTTTTCCCAAACGCTGAGTCACCAACATTGTCAGTCTTTTGAGGACAGGAGTGCCTTTGTGAATGGCATCATTCCCTTATAAGGTGTTTGTTTAGACGTGACTCCCTTCTTCTTGAAGGAGTCTCTTGACAATCAGGCTTTCCTCTCGCTTTCTTGACAATGGCAGATTCCAGGCCTCTATCCAGTGCAATGAGTGATAATTGATCCGAGATAGTTTAGAAATTGTCGTGTCAGATGGACGATCTCAGGAGGAAGATCAGCGAGCTTCGTGAGGAACAACTTCTTCATGAAGATATGCATGATACCCGGATGGCGGGTATAAAGGAAACCGTAGAATACTACTAGGCGAAGCTGGAGGAGAAGGTAGTCGAGCTGTGAGAAGCCAAGGAGCAAGCAAATTTGGTTGTGGCTACGTCTTGGAAAGCTGGGTATACCGCTGCAAAAGTTAAGTACGACCTTTCTGACTCGCCTGAGGGTTCCCGCTTGAATACTCCGTCTCCCCTTTGATGTAATTTTGCTTTGGTCGCACTATGTAGGGGACTTGGTGCACTCTGTATAATGCATTTCGTAATAAAATAATTCCTTTTTTATCACTGTCTTGAGCTCTTATCACATTGCGACTCCGAGAAGAATTACCGAAATTTGGACCTACACTCGTTCACATTGCCTCCATTTCCGACCGAGGATCCACTAAGTGCAAGTGATGAGAGTGGTGACGAATCTGAGGAAGAGAGTGAGGAGGACGGTGATGATGGTGATTCTGGTGATGAAGATAATGATGCTAGTTCTGGTTCAGAGGAATAGTTCTTCTTTCTTATGTTCTTTTTTTATTTATTTTTTAGCTTGGTTGTTCGAGATTAAGACTTGTTAGACTAATGTGTATTTGTTTAAGTATTTCTGATGAATTTGTCCATTTATGTTAGTAAGGTGATTGTTAGGTTATGGGCTTCTGTCGGGCCCAAGTATTGTTTTGTTTTTCCTTGCCTATATATATTGTTTCTTTTTTCTCTTTTGTGGTTTGTTTCACTCTTCTTCTAGTAGCCTTCTTCTTTTACAGAACTCTTCAATAGCGGAATATGAGCTTCATGGTGTTTTTGTTCCTCTTGTTGGTTATATATCATTCATGGTGATGGAATACAAGAACCCTACAAAGGTTTGTCGTATATGTTATGTATCTCATGGTTATGATTTTATTCATCGTCCGTTTCTTAATCCTTGTATGGTTCATGTGAATCATTGGGAGCGCTTACCTAAGCATCTCCAATGTCACATCTTGGAGTTAGTTGGTTTTCTGAAAGTTTCAGGTGTAGCTGAACCTCTCACCGACTATGGTTTGGATAGCAGAATTGAAGACCTATTTTGTACAGGTGAATGGATAGAAGATTATGAAGATCATTTTGTAGCTCGATGGGAAAATCTCTCGGCTCGTGCCGATGCTTACTTCTCTAAGCTTCCTCCAGGTCATTGGGAAAGCGTTTTTCGTGTTGTTTGATTTTCTTTAGGATTTGTGTTTTTCTAAGACTTTTATTCTTCTTAGTATATTGTTTGTTATTGTTTTTATTACCGTGGATATTTAATTGTTAAGGAATTTATTTTTATCTTGCTTTTGTGATTGATATTATATTGTCTGCTTTTTCCTTGCTCTTTTGTTCACTCTTTGTGACAAAAAGAGGGAGATTTATGACTTTAATACTAACACTATTCTCTTCTCTGTTAGTGTATTTTGTGTCATATTTCATGTATGCTACACGTATGGGGGAGTGAACGTGTTGATGATTAGAGGTTGTACAGTTATGGGGGAGCTCGAGTATGAAAATTTGGAGTTCATGAAGTATGGGGGAGTTGTTCTACAAGCTTCCATTATTTCTCTAATTGGTTTAGAATTTTTCTTGCTTCCGTCTCGTCTCTGATGATCAAAGCTTCTTGCTCGAGCTGAATATCAAGTGATGGTGACTTGGTACGTATTGAGTTTGAGTGCTCTTGTAGGTTTTTTTTTTATAAATGCCATTGGTTTGGGTTTGTAAGCACATATTATAAGTGCTTTTAGAATCATAGGTTTTTGTCCCAAAATAAATGTCAAAGGGAGAGATTGAAACCCGAATTCGGTTGTTTGACATTATTTTGTGACTAGGTGTGTCTGAGGTTATCTTGCCTTGATCTCATTATTACGAATACCTTGATGTGTGAGCGTTGTCCCAAGTACCCTTTCTCTCATTCAAGTCTGTCTGTATAACATACAGTACGTACGTACCTAGTTAGGACGTACGTACGTTGGGTGAGGGTAGATCTTTTCCTTGGTGCTAGGACGTACGTACCTAGTTAGGATGTACGTACGTCCTGTTCAACAGATCACTTTCTCGTTCAGGGACGTACGTACCTAGTTAGGGTGTACGTACATCGTCGTGTATTTTTCATGTTTCGGCCCATTTTCTCTCTCTTCCAAAACCCTAACTATATATAGTTTTTCAACCAAAGAACAAACCAGTTCTTTTGGCCGTCCAATTGAAGTCTTCTTCTTGAGTTTGTTTATAGGGTTGTGTTTTGGTGATTGAACTCATTCTTTCCTCTCCATTCATCTTCTTATTCTTCATTGATTATTCAGATCGGCTTCGAGTCTTCTTGTGTGTTCATCAAGAAGTCGAGTGTCTTGTGCATACATCAAGGTACTCTGGTGAAGTCAAGGTGTTAGAGATAACCAGTAGTGTCAACTCTCCGTGATTGTAGGTAGTTGATAGGTTTGTACATCTCTTTTCATCTAGTGGATTTATTTGTTGTCGCAAGGACAACCGTGGACGTTTCCAATATTGGGTTTTACCACGTTAAAAATATCGCGTGTTCATTTAGTTTATGTTCATTGATTTGCTTGTTTGATTAGTTGTGATTGTGGTAATAGCACTGTTTATGGAGTTTCATCAAGGAGACTATTGTCAATAAGAAGCTTTTTGAGCTCAAGAGCAATTTTAATGGTTACATGATTAGGAATTTGCAATAAAATCAAAATAACATCTGTTTTTTTTAAAATCGAAATTGCAAAATATGTGATGAAAATGAATGAACTTGTGAAGGTATCATCAACAACGATAGTGAATTATAGTGAGAGCAGAGATATATACTTCAAATTACAGTCGAATTGGTTCAATTAGATTATCATTTGAAATTGAATTTATTCAAAACAATCATGAATGTAAATCGAATTGAATCTGAAGAATGAATTGAAACCCTAAATAAGAAAAATTGAATCGAAATACCTGAAACGATTGTATTCGATCGAGAACTTTGATCTTCGCTTCGTACTTGTAACTTGATTTCTATTTTTGCTTGATCGAAGAAAACGATAAGGGTGCGTTTGATTCCAGAGTGGGAAAAAAAGGAGTGGGAATTACTTCAGTGGGAATTCTAATTAATTTCCAACTATAGTGGGAATGACTTAAAAAAGAATTCTCACTTCAGTGTGAAAATATTTTTAAGTTTTCTCACTTGATCAAATAAGGTGTTTTATTGACAATGTGAATTCTAATTATTTTCTCACATGTTTTGTTTGATTAAAATGAGAAATTAAGAAGGAATTGATGAAATAATCCACCAAAATCATAAATTCACCACCTAAACTTCGAAATCAACCTTCGCAATGATAGATTTTGAAATCAAAATGTTAAATTTGGAAGTTTAAAATATGAAATTAACACCAACTCATCATTTAAATAATTAAATTTGACTTAAACATCATGAAAATACACCAACCACCACCTTAAAACTTGAGCTCCACCACTAAAAACCCTAATACCCATATCTCAAAACTTTAAATCCACTCCCAAAACAATAAACCCACTAACTCAATGTTTGATTTCACCAGCCAAAAATTGAAACCAACCACCAAAAAATTATAATTTACCACCCAAAACTCCAAATTTACCACCACCAAGGTTAAAAGCGACAATTTAAAACTTCAAATATATAATCATGATGTAATCAATGTCTAGATATCATTCAACACCAATCCAATGGTTTGTAAGAGATGAGAAAATGTTTTAGTTATTTTCTCTCAAGTGAGAAAATAAGCCCCTTTTCCCACCTTTTAAATTACTAGGAGAGAGTTAAGAAAATCTTTTCTCACTATTTAGTGGAAAATTGCTATACGATAGGAAAAGACCATTTTCTTTTCCACCCACTTAAATTGGCAATCAAACATGTGAACAATGTTTATTTTCCACTGGTGTAGTGAGAAAATGTTTAAGTTTAACTTAAACAATCAAACAAACCCTAAGAGTTTGAAGTAGATCGATGAGGAAGAAGGGAGAGAGAGATATATTTTTTTTCCCACGTGATTTATGAAAAAGAAAAATGAAACAAGAGCAGAAAGGAAAAAAGCTTTGCCACGACCCAATTGAATTTACCCACGGTCCATGACAGAACGAAGTTAGCCACTACCATGGACCATGGCTAAAAAAACCGGGTGCAGTGGTAAAAATTAGATTTTCTGGTAGTCATTGGTAAGTTCCATTATAATGTCAATGAAAAAAGAGTTAATTAGTGATTGTCCCAAGATTTGAAAGCCAAAGTTGCGAATGGCCCTAGATTTTTTTTTTTTGTTTAGTGATGCCCCCTAGATTTGCTTCCTTATTCTTTTAATACCAAAACTACTTTTTCATTTTGTTTAGCCTCTACCCCCAACTCCATAATAAAACAAAAACAACCAATAACATGATGCCACATGTAAAGTGCTTTACTTTACCAAATTAAACCCACAAATCTCTACTAATTGACACTTTGATAGACATACAATTGACCTTGAGATTTGTGTTGATAGATCTTTATGTTGTTTGTTGTTAGATTAACCTAGAGATGGATTTTAGATCTATAGTTGGAAATAAAACCACCAATTTCTTGCATACGTGGCAGTTAAGATAGTTTTATAGAGTTGGGGACAAAGGCTAAACAAAATGGAGGGGTAGTTTTTGTATTAAAAGAGAAAGGAGGCAAATCTAGGGGGCATCACTAAACAAAAGAAAAATTTGGAGGCATTCGCAACTTTGGCTTTCAAATCTGGGGGCAATCGCTAATTAACTCATGAAAAAATATAGTTTATCTAATCAATATATATAGAGCTCTTCAAATATAAAACATCCACCTGTTAGGGACAAGAAAAGATAAACTGTGGAAGATGCATGAAGTTTTCATGCATATAATATATGTGCAGTGAACCAGCAGTGAGATGCTCATGAAAATTACTAACAAAACTCTGCTATTGTTAGTATGAAATATAGTGAATTTGTTGCTTATGTATTTGTTTTATGGAAGAGTTTAAGAGTTTAAGAGTCTCTGTATTATATTTCTTATACTTGTGGGCTTCACTCACCAACTACTGGCAAGAATACTACTTTGGCTGTCTGCCTCCGGCTTCTAAGAGACGAACTATGCTAAGTCACAAGATGCATCATTTTGTAATTGCCTTTACCTGACATCAATTACTACCACATACAATTCTCCAATCTGACATCAGTTACTACCACAATTCGCCAATCGAATAAATGTTGCGTGGATTGATAGTGTTTGGAATACCACAAGTTAAGGTGTTGTTTGGAATGTTGCTCATATAATATAAACCCAGGTCCAAGTAAAATAAGTATCAAACAGATCATATTTCAATATTGCAATCTCAAAGTTCAAAATTTATCCTTACATAATCAATTATGGAAATAGAGATAGCAAGAAATCACAAATCTCCAAAAAATAAAATAAACAGAAATTAACTGCCAGAAATTTCAAATGAAGCAGCATTCTAGATTCTTTTCTGGCATACGTATACACTTCCCGACAGACACATTACATAAAAACAATTGAGCTTTCTCGGGAACTGTCAATTATGTACATCAGTGTCGCAAAATTTGGACTACATTGATTACTACCATCTTTTCTTGGCGTGCTCATTCTTGTTCCATTACATCGGTTTCAATTAAATGGAACCCTCCTCCTTGCTGAAGTTACAAACTTAACTCTTGACGGATCTTTTTTCCCAGAATAAGGTGTAGCGCGCAGGTTCAGGAGCCATTATTTGAGATCGTTCTTGCAACTTAATTTTGGCACTAGCAAAACCACATAGTTGGGGTTCCGTTTGTTGTGCGCAGCGGAAACAAGTGCACAAATATGATTGAACTAGTGTATAAAGTAAAACGAAAAACGACAAAGGTAAAACAAGCAATCACACACAAGACAAGATATACGTGGTTCGGCAATATGCCTACGTCCACGGGGAGAAAGGATGATGCTTTTCTTATCAAAGACAATTGTACAAGCCCTCACGAAGAAACCTAAGTTCTCTTCCTCACAAAGTTCTCTCTCAAACTCTCTAATGGCTTCTCACAATCTCTCTCTCAGAAAAGTTAAGGTTTTGTATACTTCTATTTGGCTTTATAGTATAGCCTTACAATAGACACGAATTGGGCTCAAAACAGGCCCATTTGTACAAATCTGGAGGAGGACGTACGTACGTCGAACCAACGTACGTACGTTACAACACGTAACAAAAGTTCTGGCGTACGGGACGTACGAACGTCCTAACAGCGTTCGTGCGTTCTGTCCCGAAATAGTTGTCTGCCACATTGGACGTACGAACGCCCTAAAGACGTTCGTACGTTCCTGAACAAAAACATCTCCTCGTGAATTTCATATAAAACCCAACAATTCTCCACCTCGGCGAAGATTCAATAAATCTAAGCCGACACCAAGAATCACAAGTCACAAACTCCCCCACATGTCCCGAAGGACCACAACGGTTGCACCACCTCATGGTTGCCTACGTACCCTTCTTCTAAGGGATCAAACCACCGTAGTTCATTCCAAAATCTACTATCCACTCAAAGGAAGAATATGGACCAAGTCTAAGCAATGATAAAACTTAGTCCCCAAAACCACTTTCGTCAACATGTCAGCCGGATTATTGCTAGTATGAATCTTCTTCAATAAGATCTCACCATCTTCAATAATATCCCTGACAAAGTGATGTCGCACATCAATGTGCTTTGTACGAGCATGATAAACTGAGTTCTTCGCTAGATTTATGGTACTTTGATTGTCACAATGAACCATAAGCTTCTCCTGCACAATACCCAAGTTCTTCAACATACCTCGTAACCAGATGGCTTCCTTAAAGGCTTCAGTCACAGCCATATATTCAGCTTCTGTCGAAGACAAAGCTACCAGGGATTGTAATGTAGACCTCCAACTAATAGGACCACCTGCCAATGTAAAAACATATCCTGTAGTAGACCGACGTCTCTCTACTTGACCATCATAATCAGAGTCCACATAACCAACACAAAACTGATTCAAATCCCTTCCCTTCTGGAATAGTAAACCAACCTCCACACTACCTTGAATGTAGCGCAAGATCCATTTCACAGCTTCCCAATGTTTCTCACCAGGATTATGCATGTACCTACTTACAGTGCCAACTGCATGCCCAATGTCAGGCCTTGTACATACCATTGCATACATCAAGCTACCAACCGCGCTTGCATATGGATAACGTGTCATGTAAGCACGTTCCCTCTCAGAATTAGGAGACATGGAAGCATTCAAATTAAAATCTTTTGAGAGAGGTATACTCACAGCTGTACCAATCTCAAATTCGCTAAATCTCTGTAGCACCTTCTGTAGATAGGCCTTTTGAGATAGCCACAATCTTCCATTGTCACGTTCCCTCTGAATTTCCATTCCAAGTATCTTTCTCGCATCACCAAGATCTTTCATCTCAAACTCCATAGACATAGTCTTTTTCAACTTGTCTATCTCCACATTGCTTTTAGAGGCTATGAGCATGTCATCAACATATAAAAGCAAATAGATAAAAGAATCATCACATACCTTGCGAAAATAGACACAAGGATCATATGGACTCCTTGTATAACCTTGCCCTAGCATAAACCGAGTAAACCGCTTGTACCATTGCCTTGGGGATTGCTTCAACCCATACAGCGATTTCTTCAATTTACACACCAGCTTCTCATTACCTGCATCTTTATACCCACTCGGCTGAGTCATATAGATCTCCTCCTCTAGCTCACCATGTAGAAAAGCAGTTTTCACATCAAGTTGAGCTAACTCCAAATCAAACTGTGCTACCAAGGCTAATAGGATACGTATGGAGGAATGTTTCACAACCGGAGAAAAGATTTCATTATAATCAATTCCCTCCTTCTGAGCATAGCCTTTTGCCACCAATCTTGCTTTGAAGCGTACATTTTCACCAGGAGAACCATCTTTCTTAGTGTAAACCCATTTGCACCCGATCGCTTTCTTTCCCTTAGGCAACTCAACAAGTTCCCAAGTCTCATTCTTATGAAGAGATTTCATCTCCTCATACATGGCCTTCTTCCACCTTTCATACTCACTACTCTGCAGTGCTTCACGAAAAGTTTCAGGAATACCCTCATCAACAACCGAAAGTGCATAAGCTACCATATCATCAGTAAGCCGTTTAGGAACACCTGCATTTCTCTTGGATAATCTAGATGCAATTGGACCCTCATCATCAGAGTCCACCTGTACTGTATCAACAACCGTCTCATCATCTGTCATGTCATCAGAATCTGTAACACTCGGAACCTCAATACTTGGAACCTTTATAGTAGACGTTTCCAAAGATACAGAACCATCTGGAACACGTGGAGATATTTCAGTCTCCACCCACTGCGAAACCTCATTGGTCTTGCTCTCCACCTGCTGAGAGCTCTTAGACTTCAACATAGAAGCCTCATCAAAAGTCACATCTCTGCTTAGAATAATTTTCTTCAATTCCGGATCCCATAGCTTATAACCTTTTACTCCACTCTGTAGACCCATAAACAAAGACTTCTTTGCACGAGGATCCAACTTACTCTCTCGGACATGATAGTAAGCTGGACACCCAAACACATGAAGAAAACAATAATCTGAAGCAGGCTTACCAGACCAAACCTCCATAGGAGTTTTGCCATCAATCGCAGTCGAAGGCAACCTGTTAATAAGGTGACAGGCATACACAATAGCCTCAGCCCAAAACACTTTGCCTAACCCAGCATTAGACAACATACACCGAACTCTCTCCAGTAAAGTTCGATTCATCCGTTCTGCCACCCCCATTTTGCTGCGGTGTCTCTCTTACAGTGAAATGACGTTCAATACCCTCATTCTGACATACTTGCAAGAAGGGATCATTCTTGTACTCTCCTCCATTATCTGAGCGAAGTACCTTGATCTTTCTGCCAATTCGGGTCTCAACTAACTTCTTCCACTTCATGAAAATTTCTAGGACTTCATCCTTGCTCTTCATGGTGTACACCCACACACGCCTAGAAAAATCATCAACAAAAGACACAAAATAATGCTTACCTCCCCAAGATGCATTCTTGGTAGGTCCCCAGACATCCGTGTGAACATAATCAAGAGCTCCACTTGTATTATGGATAGCCGTGCCAAACTTTACTCTTGTCTGCTTGCCCAGAACACAATGCTCACAGAATTCTATCTTACAGGCGATAGCACCCTTTAACAACCCTTGCTTTATCAATCTTTGCAAGGATTTTTCACCAGTATGCGCCAACCGCATATGCCACAGCCGCGTAGTCTCTCTAGCAATCTTCGATGTAGCCTCAGACATGGCCACATCACCAGTAACCGTACTACCTCGAAGGAAATACAAGTTCCTATGTCGAACACCCTTGAGTACAACTATTGCACCAGCCACAACTTTCAGAACACCATGTTCAAGTATCACCCTGTAACCATTGGTTTCTAAAGCACCAAGTGAGATAAGATTCTTCTTCATGTCAGGAACATACCTAACATTTTTCAGCTTCCTTATGATTCCATCAAACATCTTCAGACGAATGGTACCTATACCCATTATGTGACAAGGTTGATCATTCCCCATCACCACTACACCACTCTCATGCTTTTTAAAATCAGAAAACCATTCCCTTATAGGACATATATGATAAGAAGCAGCACAATCTAAGATCCACTCATTACTACTAGTGTAACAAGCCATTGATGAAACGGATAAAGAATAATCAGAATCTACATCATCATCTTTAGTGTCACTTGCAATATTTACCTCAGAGTCTTTCTTCTTGTCCTTTGCCTTGGCTTTAGGACAATCTTTCTTCCAATGCCCTTTCTCATGACAAAAGGAGCATTCATCCTTTGCTAGAGATCGACCTTTCGACTTTGACCGAGATTTCCCTCTACCACCTTGACCTTTCCTGTCACTAGACCTTCCTCTTGTGACCAAGACCTCAGGTAGAACCCTTGGACTCTTCCTTGTCCTTCTTCATACCTGCATGAGCTAACAATGCTGCAGAAATCTCACCATATACCAGTTTTTCTTTCCCATATGTGAGTGTGATAGCCAAGTGTTCATATTCTTCAGGTAACGAATTTAAAAGACACACTGCCTTGCTTTCATCACTCACCTCTGCTCCTAGATTCGCCAAGTCTGCAAGTAGCTTGGTAAAATCATTAAGATGCTCCGCCATGGAGATACCTCTTCTCATATCTATTCGATAAAACTTTCGAAGTAGATAGTTTTTACTGTGGATAGTCTTTGTCATGTACTTCTCCTCCAATTTTTTGCCACATCTCCTTTGCAGACACATCATTCATCACAAGATATTTAATGTCTTGTGCCAAACACGACCTTATGATTCCACAAGCTCGTTTGTTCATCTTTTTCCAATCCTTCTCTTCCACATCTTCTGGCTTATCTTCCAGAACATCTTCTAGGTCTTGTTGACATAGAGCATCCATTACCTCACACCTCCACATGCCAAAGTTATTGGTGCCGGTAAACTTCTCTACATCAATCTTTGCTTGATGGTAAACCACAGATTTGGTTTCCCCCTTCGAACTCTTCGAACTCCCTTCTTTTGACATCTTTCCACCAACTTTCATGCACTAAACAATCACCAAAACGAATCTGAAATTCACACCGGAATTTCAACAAACACCTTCTAGACGCTCAAGTTCTCAACCGAAGCTCTGATGCCACTTGTTGTGCGCAGCGGAAACAAGTGCACAAATATGATTGAACTAGTGTATAAAGTAAAACGACAAAGGTAAAACAAGCAATCACACAAAAGACAAGATATACGTGGTTCGACAATATGCCTACGTCCACGGGAGAAACGATGATGCTTTTCTTATCAAAGACAATTGTACAAGCCCTCACGAAGAAACCTAAGTTCTCTTCCTCACAAAGTTCTCTCTCAAACTCTCTAATGGCTTCTCACGATCTCTCTCTCAGAAAAGTTAAGGTTTTGTATACTTCTATTGGCTTTATAGTATAGCCTTACAATAGACACGAATTGGGCTCAAAACAGGCCCATTTGTACAAATCTGGAGGAGGATGTACGTACGTCGAACCAACGTACGTACGTTACAACACGTAACAAAAGTTCTGGCGTACGGGACGTACGAACGTCCTAACAGCGTTCGTACGTTCTGTCCCGAAATAGTTGTCTGCCACATTGGACGTACGAACGCCCTAAAGACGTTCGTACGTTCCTGAACAAAAAACATCTCCTCGTGAATTTCATATAAAACCCAACACCGTTATCTTTGCAGAATTTGAACCTCTCTGTAGTCTGTATTGGTCTACATGGATGCCCGGTCGACTTGCATCTTGGGCATCATCAATTGCTCAAAGTTCTTAATGTCAGTCTTCTCCACTTCTACTTTGGGCAGATGTAACTTTTAGTTGTAAATTACCCAAGTATTGTGCTGTATAGTGGCACCTGGTGGCTGGTGCCAAGCTCTTTAAGTCGGGTTTTACTAGCTGATATGTGAAACCGACACTCGGTTATTTGACATTATTTTGTAACATTAGTTATCTCGGGTATCTCGCCTTGAATTCATTGTTAGGAAAACCAAAGTTGTACGCACGACGTCCTGTGTCCGTGTCCTTGAGTCGTGTGTCAAAGTCAAGTTTTGGGGTTCAGGACGTACGTACCTAGTTAGGACGTACGTACGTCCATTGAGGCAGCAAACATGTTTTGGTCAGGACGTACGTACGTAGTTAGGACGTTCGTACGTCCAAGCAGGCAGTAAACTTTCTACGTCACAAGACATACGTACGCTATTTCGACGTACGTACGTCCCATATGAAATTCGTCCAATCCGGCCCATTTTGTTTTGTTTCAAACCCTAACTATATATAGGGTTTTCTACCAAAGAACAAACAAGTTCTTTGGCCGTCCAATTGATCTCTAGTCTTGGAATTTGTTTAGGTTGTTTTGGTGATTGAACTCATCTTCTTCTTCCCCATTCATCTTCTCTTCCTTATTGAATAGTGATTTAGCTTCGAGTCTTCTTGTGTGTTCATCAAGAAGTCGAGTATCCTTGTGTGTTCATCAAGGAACTCTGGTGTAAGCTTGTTACATAGATCGGCTTCGAGTCTTCTTGTGTGTTTCATCAAGAAGTCGAGTGTCTTGTGCGTACATCAAGGTGCTCCGGTGAAGTCAAGGTGTTAGAGATAACCAGTAGTGTCAACTCGCAGTGATTGCAGGTAGTTGATAGGTTTGTACATCTCTTTTCATCTAGTGGATTTATTTGTTGTCGCAAAGACAACCGTGGACGTTTCCCATATTGGGGTTTTACCACGTTAAAAATATCGTGTGTTCTTTATTTGTTTGTCGTTTCATTATTTGCCTTATTATTGTTATATTGCATATATTGGGTTCTCAATTGGTATCAGAGCGGGGACGCTTGTTATGGAGCGTAATGGCTCACGCGTAGATCCTATGAGTGCAATAATGGTTCATGAGTCTGGTCATAATAATTTTATTGCCTAAATCGTCTAAATCCATAAAACCAAAATCTGATTCTGAAAAGGATGATAATTTTTATGTTGTTAGCAATAGTGATTGGGCTCTTCTTTACAGGCTTTCTGCAAAAGAATGTGAAAGATTACAAAAAGCTAATATTGATTTGCAGGAAAGTTTAATAAAGCTAATTGTAATTTGTCTACTATTTTTGATAATTTTTGTTTTGAAGATAATGGTGTTTTGCAAACTAAGGTTGATTCTCTAGAACAACGACTCAGATATTGTGCAGAAGACTATATGCTTCAAGGGGAAGTTTATGAATCCAAAATTGAAAATTTGGAAATGGCTAATCTTTCTTTGCAGGATAAAGTTGAGACTCTTGAAAAACAAATTTCTTATGCTGCAGATGATGCAATTTATATTTTTCAATTATTTGAAAAAGAAAAACTTGACTTGTTATATAAAATTGCAGCTTTAGAGAAGGCCAATAAGGAGGTTGACGAGAAATAAAAATCTCTATTGGTGGAGTATGAGGTAACAATGAACGGTTTTACGTCAACTCAACTAAAATTGAAGTTTTGGACAAAACTAGAATTAACTCTCTTATTGCTTGTTCTAGTAGTCCATCTGGTGTGACTACTTCTGTAAAATCTAGTTTGCCCGCTCTTTTGCCTACCCCGCCTATTGAGACTAGACTTAATACTAATAGTTTTCAGCATGTTTCTCGCACAAAGTTTAAGTCTAAGGCTAATGATAAAGTTTGCTTTTGCTGGTAAGCCATCTTGTTCTAATAGGGGAGGTATGGGTTTTGTTAAGGCACAATGTCATAAACCAAATAGTGACATACATGGTTTACCCACCACTACTGCATCTTCTTATAAGACTTGTTTGAGAAAATCTAATAATTTTCATTGTTCTTATTGTGGTAGAGATGGTCCATTTGGATATCTTTTGTTGGGATTTTAATCAACATGTTAAATGTTATTCTCATGTTCCTTATAATTATAATCATGTTGATTTCTTATGTTCCTTCTTGTGTGTTTTCTAGACCTTGGAATTCTAATGTTTATTGTCATAGGTTTAAGAAAAACAGGTACTCCAACAAAAGGAAGTCAAGACTAAGGTGGAATTAGTTAAGGACAAGTCTATTGCAAAGCTTGTTAAGGGGAAATCTCATATCTTTTCAACTCCCCAGGGTGTGCACGCCTAGTGTTAAACAAGTATGGGTAAGAAAAAATAAGTTGCAGGTTTTTCTGGACTTGCAAAAGTCTGGTGATGTCCCATATTTGGGATGATGTAGTTTGTTTTCTAGCCTGTGTTATTTGGATTGCATATTTCTCTAACCACATAGGCTATTTGTTTGGTGCTTCTATTTTTTATGCTTTGTTTGTTAGCTTGCAGATCATATTCCCCTCCACCTGCTATCATCGCTATATTGAGTATATATACGAGTCACGAGTAAGAGGAGGTGGTAACGGTCGATTGATGTTCATATTGAGTATCTGCTGACTGAATGTCTGAATACATTGTTAATAATAAAAAAAAAGGTTGTTGGTTATTCCTTCTATTTTTTTGTTTTATTTATTATTCCATGTATGTGTTATTGGATGCATCTTTTCTGAGATATTGGTTTAATTCAATTGTCTAAATAAGTTGCAATATGTTTGGGTGTTTTCTCTTTCTGAACTCTTAAGTATGTCTTTGGTATGTATCATGCATTTTTCCTCGCTTTGTTTGCACAGTGCACGGCATGCTTGCATGATGGGAAGTTTTGGAAACCACTTACAATTCTTTGAGCTAATAGAACTTCTCTATCTCTCGAGTATTTATGTTATCTTGAGCTATCTCTCCTTTGTTTTGGTTAATGTTCATCTTTGTTGTTCGTGTTATTGAGCATTCTTATCTTCCTCTTACAACTCTTGTTAGTGGTCAATGACTCACTTTATCCCCAGCCATTTGATTGTCTTTAAAGCCATATCAGTTGGCTAAGAACCCGTTGGGTTGTGAGGGTCATGCTCTGACGGATGCAATCAAGAGATGTTAGTTCTTGTGTTGCACATTATCATGGTATTGCACTTCTTGAGTTTGTGTTTGTCAAAAGATGTAGGCTACACCTACCCTCGTGTATTTGAAAAGATGGAGGCAAAAATCCCTCCCACGCGGGAATGGCATTAGAGTGATGTAGACTAAACTCCACCACATGCGGCAAAATAAAAATCCAAGCGCATGTTCATTGTTTTATAGTAAGACATACAAAGATTATATCCTTTGCCTTTTGGATGTCTTGGTTTTCATTTGAAAGATCATATTTATATTCGTTTGCCTTCTACTCATAACGTTTGTTTCAAAGGGGGTTGAAGTTTGTTTCTTCTATGCTCACTTACTAATCGTATGTCTCTTGTTGATGGTTCTATATTTTAGGTCTTCAAAGGGTGTGTTCTAGTGGTGAACTTTCTCTCTCTCTTTATGCATTGCATTGCATGCATCTACACACCGAGGTTTAGTTTATGATGCACTTCAATTCTCTTATTTGTTCAATCTTTTGTTTATCCCCATATATTGCCTCTTATTTTTGTACGGTTTGGGATTGGCTACTATTTGGGAATTTCGTGATGCATTCCTCTTCAGTTTTATGGTACATATGTTCTTTTCTCTTTATCTTCTTGTTAAGGTTTGTGAAGTTGTTTTAGTTAAGGTTTTTTTCTCATATTGATGGTGTTTGTGTTGTGTTGACAAGAGTTTGTTCTATATCTTCTGTTCAATATCTATTTCTTGTTAACATGTTTTATTCTTCTCTTCTTTTCTTTTCTTTGTTATGGTTTAGTTTTTCTTACTTCTTTTCTTTGTCACATTGCTTCTTTTGTGACAAAAAGGGGAGATTTATGACTCTAATACTAACACTCTTCTCTTCTCTGTTAGTGTATTTTTGGGTCATGTTTCAGGTATGCCTACACGTATGGGGGAGTGAACGTGTTGATGTTTAGAGGTTGTACAGTTATGGGGAGCTCGAGTATCTAAAGTTGGAGCTCATGAAGTATGGGGGAGTAGTTCTAAATTCTTAGTCGTTTTCGTTCGGTCTCTGATTATTAAAGTGTCTTGCTCAAGCTGGACGTCAAGAATTGGTGACTCGGTATGTGTTCTACCTTGAGTGTTTTTGTAGGCATGTTTTATAATGCCATGGTTTGGGTTTGTAAGCACGTTTTATAAGTGCTATTAGAGTAATAAATTTTTGTCACAAAATCAATGTCAAAGGGGGAGATTGAAACCGGCACTCGGTTATTTGACATTAATTTTGTGACATTAGTTATTCTCGGTTATCTCGCCTTGAATCATTGTTAGGAAAACCAAGTTCTACGCCACGACGTCTGTGTCCGTGTCCTTGAGTCGTGTGTCAAAGTCAAGTTTTGGGGTTCAGGACGTACGTACCCTAGTTAGGACGTACGTACGTCCAATTGAGGCAGCAAACATGTTTGGTCAGGACGTACGTACGTAGTTAGGACGTTCGTACGTCCAAGCAGGTAGTAAACTTTCTACGTCACAGGACATACGTACGCTATTTCGACGTACGTACGTCCATATGAAAATTCGTCCAATCCGGCCCATTTTGTTTTGTTTCAAACCCTAACTATATATAGGGTTTTCTACAAAGAACAAACAAGTTCTTTGGCCGTCCAATTGATCTCTAGTCTTGGAATTTGTTTAGGTTGTTTTTGGTGATTGAACTCATCTTCTTCTTCCTTATTAAATAGTGATTTAGCTTCGAGTCTTCTTGTGTGTTCATCAAGAAGTCGAGTATCCTTGTTGTTCATCAAGGAACTCTGGTGTAAGCTTGTTACATAGATCGGCTTCGAGTCTTCTTTGTGTGTTCATCAAGAAGTCGAGTGTCTTGTGTGTACATCAAGGTGCTCCGGTGAAGTCAAGGTGTTAGAGATAACCAGTAGTGTCAACTCGCAGTGATTGCAGGTAGTTGATAGGTTTGGTATATCTCTTTATCATCTAGTGGATTTATTTGTTGTCGCAAGGACAACCGTGGACGTTTCCCATATCGGGTTTTACCACATTAAAAATATCCTGTGTTCTTTATTTGTTTGTCGTTTCATTATTTGCCTTATTATTGTTATATTGCATATATTGGGTTCTCAATATGTATGGCGCATATGCATAAAGTACAAACATGCCTATTATGCAATAAATAATTGCCCTCACCTTAAAAATAAATAAATTGTGAGAACTACAAATAGTGCTTATACAATAATAGAATAATTAACCAATCAAACAATACGCATAAAGCAAAGAACACACAGAAATTTTTAACGTGGTAAAACCCAATAAGGGAAACGTCCACGGTTGTCCTCGCGACAACAAATAATCCACTAGATGAAAAGAGATGTACAAACCTACCAACTACCTGCACTCACTGCGAGTTGATACTCCTGGTTATCTCTAACACCTTGACTTCACCAGAGCACCTTGATGTACGCACAAGACACTCGACTTCTTGATGAACACACAAGAAGACTCGAAGCCGAATTCACAATAACACTTAAAAGATCACAAAGTTATGAATTGAGAAAAAGGGGGAAGAAGGGAATTGAGTTCAATAGCCACAAACACTTTCAATACCAAAACCTAAACCAAAACTCAAGAACCAGACAAACAATGGACGGCAAAGAACTACTTATTCTTTGGAAGAGAAACCCTATTTATACTTAGGGTTGAAAGCCAAGGAAAATGGGCCGAAATAGAGAAAAAACCATTTTGGACGTACGTACGTCGATATGACGTTCGTACGTCTCCACTCGATACAAACCCTGCTGACTACTTGGACGTACGAACGTCTTGAGAAGGTACGTACGTCCTGACCAAACAAACTTCCTGCTGACTGCTTGGACGTACGAACGTCTTGAGAAGGTACGTACGTCCTGACCAAACAAACTTCCTGCTGACTACTTGGACGTACGAACGTCTTGAGAGGGTACGTACGTCCTGAACCAAAACCACACTTTAGACACACGACGCGAAGACAAGGACACCGGACGACGTGCGTACAACTAGGTTTTCTTAACAATGAACTCAAGGCGAAATAACCATGGACACTATGTCACAAAATTGATGTCAAACCTCTTCGTACCGGTTTCAATCTCCCCCTTTGACATTGATTTTGTGACAAAAACCTATGACTCTAATAGCACTTATAAAACGTGCTTACAACACCAAACCATGGCATTTATAAATCATGCCTACAAAAACACTCAAGGTAGAACACGTACCGAGTCACCAATTCTTGAACAAGACGCTTTAAACATCAGAGACCGCACGGAAGCAACTAAGAATTTTCGAATCAATCAAGGAATCAACAAAGATTCCTTCGAGCAGCTCCCCCATACTTCATGAGCTCCAAAATTTTGACACTCAAGCTCCCCATAACTGTAACCTCTAAAAACATCAACACGTTCACTCCCCCATGCGTGTAGAATACCTGAAACATGACCCAAAAATACACTAACAAGGAAGAAACGAATGTTAGTATTAGAGTCATAAATCTCCCCCTTTTTGTCACAACAAGTGAACAAAAGAGCCAAACAACAAGGAGACGGATGAATAACATAAATAATAGTAAGAACAGAAAATACAACCAAGAAGAAGATCAATCCCAAACAACCAAAACAAAACAGAGTAAAAGATAAAACCTATCACAACTCTTAAAGTGTCATGAAACCAACTACTATCCAAACATAGGAATCCATAACCAAAAGAACCAGTAAAGACCAAACATAAAGCTTAAGTCAACGAATTCGAAAAACTCGTTCCCAATGACCTGGAGGAAGCTTAGAGAAATAAGCTTCCGCACGAGCCGAAGATCTATTCCACCGAGCTATCACATGATCATCATAATCCTCCAGCCATTCACTCGTACAAAATAACTCTTCAATTCTGCTGTTCAAGCCACAGTCGGTAAGAGGAGCAGCAAGTCCTGGAACCTTCGGGTATCCAACCAACCTCCAAGATGTGATTTTGAAGGTGTACCGGTAGTCTCTCCCAATGATTGACATGAACCAAACATGGATTAAGAAAAGGTCGATGAATATAGTCATACCCATGAGGAACACGACACAAACGACACACCTTTGCATTGTTTTTGTACTCCATCACCATAAACGACACATAACCAACAGCCGGAACAAAAACCCCATGAAGTTCAAATTCTGCCATTGAAAAAAAATGAAGAACAAAGAGAGAACTAGAAAGAGGTAAGAAGACACAATAAGAGTAAAGGAAGAGAAGACTCCCTATATATAGAAAACAAAAATAACCCTAACATGGGCCCAATTAGAGAGGTCCATTACCTAATTAGCAAGAATTCACTGCAAAACAGAAAGATTCTAGAACTAATATTAAAATAGCAACACCCAATAACATGCTCAACATCTAAAAAATAGAAGCAAAAAGATTGACCAAAAGAGCAATGTTAAGTACAAAAAAAATATGGAGAGTAAACCAAAACAAGAACTACTCGGACTCCGAGTCACCACCACTGTGGTCACCATCACCCTCGTCCTCACTCTCTCCAACAGAGTCATCACCATCACTGTCACCTGGACCTGGAGGTGCCTCTTCCGGAAATGGAGGCAAGTCAATGGGAGTGAAGTCCAGCTGTAGATGATGCATCTGGGCGACGTTCATCCTATGAATATCACGCTGCATAGCATCATGCTGAGAGAGAATGACTTCAACACGATCTAATCCGAGGACTTCATGTGATCTTGACGGACGACGAATAGAAGAAACCCGAGCGTCAACTGCTGCAACCGCCCGATTTTCCCTAGCCGGGGCTGAGACTGGGCGTCCAGGGGTCAGAGCCCTGATCAAAGTCATCATCACGAACAAGAGCCCGGCCTCCCCAGATTAGGTGATGCGTCAGACGCGCACCCCACGGACTCAAAGCAGCCTTCCTAGACTGGCAGCCCTTCTTGATGGCATTGACCCAGTCATGGCCAACAAACCTAGGAGGGCTCACCTCCACATATCGTCCCTGAAATCCCAAGTGCTTAAGAATGGTCATTATTAAACTAGGGAAAGGAAGAGTACCTTAGTAGCATCGATTTGAAGCATCCGTGGTGTAGATGACTTCAGAGAGATGGAGATGGTGCACCGACATGCAAACTATCAATTGATCATGTCGTCGGTCATGATGAATCTTGTTGCCTTTGGTGGGGTAGATGTTGGAATGGGCAACCATATGCAGAAGGAATGGCGTTGTAGAACTTGGCGTGGTATCTCTCCGTGACACCATCGATGAACATTCTTTGTACTTGATCGACAAAATCAATTGAATTGCCTCCGGAATGGGCCACCTAACATGAATGGCATCTTCAGAGAGAAGATCATTATCAATTCCCAACGCCTCACGAATCACCTTTGGAGAGATAGTGTACCTCGACCCTCAATCAAAACAGAGAAACTCGATCGATTTTGGGAAGGTGTCTTGTCTCATAAAAGGCAATCGTGTGCTCACCGAGTACTTGGTGATTGGTTGAGCCACCCTTAGCCAATTCCGAGTCTCAAAGAAGAGGGCTATGTTGCCGAGTTGAGTAGTCCCAAGAGGTGGTGGCAGCGATGTCTGCCAAGTCAAAGAATCGCTCCGGAACAATAGCTTTTGCTTGAGGATGAGCACCAAGAGATGTGGGATGAGGCGACAAGGCGGGAGTGGAGCCACGACCCTAGGAGTGCGAGAAGAGGATGCCGTGGTGCGTGCGCGCTTTGAAGCCATTGTCTACACAAGCACAACAGAAACCAAGCCAAAAATGTAAGAGAATTAACTCATAAACCAATAACAAGCTCCATTGAGGCATTTAATCGAACACTTGGTGTGCAGAAACAGAACACATGCTATTGACAAACAATGTAGTAATGGTAAACACCCACTTACCAAACGACAATCATAAACAACAAAAGAGAAGAAGGAACAATCCTCAAGGTCGACCATAACACAAAAAAAATGAATTTCAAGTATCGAAACATCAAGTACCATGAAGTCATTTTGTAAACATACAACCTTAACAACAAAACTATAAATCAAAGCCAAATAATCAACAAGAACATGACAATAGAGAAGAAGGTAGGAGCAAAAGAACAAAACTTACAAGAGATAGAGATTGAGGATGACCAACAACTTGTCGAACCAACACACCGAAACACAACGATGACAAGAAAACGAAAAACAAATGCAAGGAAGAAAAGATTGGAAGAAGATCTCCTAAGAAGAGTAATGAAAACCAATATAGTAACTGCTTGTAGTGTGCCAAAGAAGAGGGAACACGATTGATGTAACAGTTGGCCTTTGGTTTAACAAAAATTTGAATTTAAACAGCAAATGGGCCGGACTGTATCAGGGACGTTCGTACGTCCTAAAGACGTTCGTACGTCGGGGCTTAAAAAAAACATCTGACAGACTCAACGTTCGTACGTTCTAATAACGTTCGTACGTTGTAAACAGATCTGCCCACCTCAACGTTCGGACGTCATGACAGCGTTCGTACGACCCCTTTTTTTTTTTTTTTTTTTTTTTTAAAAAAAATTGAGAGACCAACCTAAGAAACAGAAAACAACCCGAACAGCAACCCAAACAAATATTGAGAGACATCACAAAGAAAAATTCGACTTATTGTAGGAATTCCAAATGTAGATAATTACAAGTTAAACTAACCTCAACCACAAGTAAATGCAAGAACGAAGAACGACATCATACACCAAGCCATGGTACTTACTAGAATGATGCAAGCATGTAGAAGAACTGACAGACCAATACCAACCTCCGGAAACAAACTAAAAAATGATCATTGAGTATATTGAAAGTCACCTGCTACAAGGGCAATGTGAAGTGAACCGGATCACAACTAAACCAAGGAAACACAAAATATTGGTTTTTTTTTTTTTTTTTTTTTTTTTTTTGTAAAACCATTTGAAACAACTGCCATTCCCGTGTGGGAGTATCTAATACCTCCATCTTTTACCAAAACACGAGGGTAGGGTGTAGCCTACATCTTTTCGGCAAAACACACTCACGAAGTGCAATACCATGGTAACGTGCAACACAAGAACTAACATCTCCTGAGTGCATCCGTCAGAGCATGACCCTCACAGCCCCAACGGGTTCTTAGCCAAATGAGCATGCTCTCAAGACAGTCAAATGGCTGGGGATTTTGTGAGTCATTGACCACTTACAGAGGTGTAGAAATATAAAAGGAGACGATGACCATGAAAGACAATCATATAAGGCTGGAGATATACAGGTATTCAACTACATGTAAATGCATCACGTAAGAAACTACCAAGACGAAGAGAGTATGATGTAACCCTACAACTATGCATGACAGAAAAACAGTTGAAGATGCCAAACTAGAAACATCTGTAAAATGGAATCCACACAATAGAGAAAGTAGTATGTCCTCAATACCAACAACAATAACAAAATTAACCAAACCTAAACATCCTAAACACAGACAGTACCAATGAACAACTTAGGTATATAGATGCGGAAGGGATGTAGTGACAATGAAGCAGTTATCAGATGAGCGACTTCCAGTTAACACCAAGACATGATTGGAATCAAAGACATCACACCTATCATCCTCAAACACAACCTTAAACTTAGCATCACATAACTGACTAATACTCAATAGATTGGACTTAAGACCCTTAACAAAAAGAAGCTCATGACTATTGAGCGATCCAACCTCAGAAAAGTTACCTTTACCTTCAACCGGAAGCATTTTACCATTTCCAAAACTAACCTTACCTCCATAACCAAGAGTCAGATTATCAATTAGAGACTTATCACCTGTCATATGACGCGAACAACCGCTGTCAAGATACCATGATGAAGGCATCGGTTCAACCAAACGAGCCATGTGAGATACCATTTTCCTGGATGCATCCATACTCCTATCCCAGAAATGTGGAGGTGGAGTAGGCATGGGTGTTGCTTGAGGACGATTTCCATAAGGAGAAGTTCTGGGTAAGCCCCATGGAGCATAGCCATTCCACATGTATGGAGCCTGCATAGAGAAGGTGGAAGACTTGTTCCAATATGAATTACCTGCAAAAGAAGGATGGTGAGCAGGATACAAATTATTCCAACAAAAAGCAGAAGTGTGACCCATGCGACCACAGGTTAGACATTTAAAGCCTTTGTGTCTAAAATTCTTTTTCCGGACATGCTTTACACGAGTGACCTTGGGTGGGGAAACCACACCAGACACCTGCACAGGAGCAGGAGAAGCGACACCTGTTGGTCTGACAAAAGTAGTACAGGAGGTGCTAGCAGTAGAAAAAGGAACAGATGTGTCATAACCTAAGCCAGATTTGTCTGAATGGGATTTACCAATTCCCAGCAGAGAGTTAAGACTATCACTAGCTTTACCAAGCCAACCAATTGTTTGTTGGCTGCAAACAACTCAGCTTTCACTTTTTCATGTTCCAGTACAAGAGTGCGATACCGTGTCTCCAGATTATTATTCAGGTTTTCCAGAGAAGCAATACGTGCTTGGAAGTCCTCCTTTTCTTTTTCAAATTCCTCCTTCAACATGTTGGAGTCACCTGCAAGACTACAGATATCCTGCCCAAGACTGTCTACCTGATCCTGCAAGACAGTGTTAGTTTTTTCAAGCAACTTGACTTGTTGCATGGAAAACTTATACATATCACATAATTCACTAGTAGTAGCATGAACACCAGAATCAGAAACATTAATATCATCAGTAGAGGATACAATACCTCCTGGATGCTCATCCAGGGATGCACTGAAGACCACATAGTTGGAGACAACATTTGAGGGATTGCCATCATCATCTTCATCTGAATCATCCCATGTCACTGTGAGGTTCGCTTTGGAATTATCACCAGGTTTGCGATCCACCTTCTTGTCACATTCATTTGCAAAGTGTCCATATTCACGACACTTGTAACATTGGACATCTTTACGATCAACTCGAGCTCTTCTCCCATCCACAGAGAAACGCTCAAAACCACGACTCCTAGGAGCATTTGAGGAGTCAGGAAATCGCTTTCGAGGATCTCGATTCTGTTGATATTTCAGAATCTTCTGAAAGCTACGTGACAGAAACGCATAGTTATCATCCACATCCTGTTCTTCATCATCAGAAGGTCCTGTAGAAGTTTCTTTAGACGATGTAGCTTTGAATGCCACAGACTTGTTCTTCAAGGGTTCTTCCAAGGCCTGTTCCATCTCACATGTCCTTAGTTTCCCAGCAAGTGTCTCAATGGACATGTTCTTGATCACATTACTTTCAGTAATGGCATCCTTACGAGAACGAAACCGAGGAGGCAAAGCACGCAGTATCTTCCGTACCACTTGTGTGTCAGTATATGCATGACCTATAGCAGCACTGCAGTTTATGATGTCTTGAAGACGAATAAAGAAATCATCAAATGTCTCAGAATTATCCATCCGTAGATTCTCAAACTGAGATGTCAACAGTTCCAGCTTGCTTTCTTTTACAGTTTCGTCACCTTCATGTGTACAGATAAGCCTGTTCCATGCATCTTTAGCCTCTTCACAGCCTTGCACACGACGAAACTCACTGGCATTTAATGCCATGAAAATAGCATTGAGTGCCTTGTTGTTATAATTTGCCAACAACTTCTGTTCAGGCGTCCACTTTTCGCGTGGCGTCAGTGATGTAACAGCAGCATCATCAGTACCTGTAGTAGTCATTGGTTCTTTCCACCCTGTGACAACAGAAAGCCAGACTTCTTCTCCTAATGCTTGGAGATAAGCTCGCATTCGTACTTTCCAATGACCAAAGTCTTTTCCACTAAATTGTGGAGGAAGACTTGAAGTAGCAAACTTGTGAGATTCCATAAAGCACTATTGATCGATAGCGTGAGCCTTTATGCTCCTTAACCAGCCCCCAGCGACTGATACCAATTGAGAAACTACAAATAGTGCTTATACAACAATAGAATAATTCAACCAATCAAACAATACGCATAAAGCAAAGAACACACAGAAATTTTTAACGTGGTAAAACCCAATAAGGGAAACGTCCACGGTTGTCCTCGCGACAACAAATAATCCACTAGATGAAAAGAGATGTACAAACCTACCAACTACCTGCACTCACTGCGAGTTGATACTCCTGGTTATCTCTAACACCTTGACTTCACCAGAGCACCTTGATGTACGCACAAGACACTCGACTTCTTGATGAACACACAAGAAGACTCGAAGCCGAATTCACAATAACACTTAAAAGATCACAAAGTTATGAATTGAGAAAAGGGGAAGAAGGGAATTGAGTTCAATAGCCACAAACACTTTCAATACCAAAACCTAAACCAAAACTCAAGAACCAGACAAACAATGGACGGCCAAAGAACTAACTTATTCTTTGGAAGAGAAACCCTATTTATACTTAGGGTTGAAAGCCAAGGAAAATGGGCCGAAATAGAGAAAAACCATTTGGACGTACGTACGTCGATATGACGTTCGTACGTCTCCACTCGATACAACCCTGCTGACTACTTGGACGTACGAACGTCTTGAGAAGGTACGTACGTCCTGACCAAACAAACTTCCTGCTGACTGCTTGGACGTACGAACGTCTTGAGAGGTACGTACGTCCTGAACCAAAAACCACACTTTAGACACACGACGCGAAGACAAGGACACCGGACGACGTGCGTACAACTAGGTTTTCTTAACAATGAACTCAAGGCGAAATAACCATGGACACTATGTCACAAAATTGATGTCAAACCTCTTCGTACCGGTTTCAGTATTTACTCGGTTTTTGGTCCGAACTTGGAAATGGACGAAACTCACTTGTTTTGGAATCTAAAACCTCAAGATCGACAAGGCTTAGCCGGGACGTTTTAGGCCAATATAGAACATTTGGACTATGGGAACGAAATTTTGTCCGGACATTCGGCTGGGTTTGTACTCCATTTTCGTTCCGAACTTATAAGTGGACGAAACACACATGTATTCGCATAGAAATTGATACACCTAAGAGACTAACCACTCAATTGCTTAACTCGGGGATTTCTAAGACCAAAAAACAACGTTCCGTCCGTAAAAACGAGGTTTATGTCCGTCGTTCGGTTGGTATTTACTCGGTTTTCGGTCCGAACTTGGAAATGGACGAAACTCCCTTGTTTTGGAATCTAAAACCTCAAGATCGACAAGGCTTAGCCGGGACGTTTGAAGGCCAATATAGAACATTTGGATTATCGGAACGAAATTTTGTCCGGACATTCGGCTTGGTATGTACTCCACTTTTTTTCCGAACTTACAAGTGGACGAAACACACATGTTTTCGCATAGAAAACGATACACCTAAGAGACTAGCCACTATATTGCTTAACTCGGGGCGTTCTAAGGCGAAAAAACAACGTTCCGTCCGTAAAAATGAGGTTTATGTCCTTCCGTTCGGTCGGTATTTACTCAGTTTTCGGTCCGAACTTGGAAATGGACGAAACTCACTGGTTTTGGAATCTAAAACTTCAAGCTCGACAAGGCTTAGCCGAGACGTTTTAAAGCCAAAATAGAACATTTGGACCATGGGAACGAAATTTTGTCTGGACATTCGGCTTGGTATGAACTCCATTTTTTTTCCGACTTATAAGTGGACGAAGCACACCTGTTTTTGCATAGAAATGAT
>CM037007.1:17951859-17995996 GCA_020826895.1 Aquilegia kansuensis
CACCATATACCAGTTTTTCTTTCCCATATGTGAGTGTGATAGCCAAGTGTTCATATTCATCAGGTAACGAATTTTTAAAGACACACTGCCTTGCTTTCATCACTCACCTCTGCTCCTAGATTCGCCAAGTCTGCAAGTAGCTTGGTAAAATCATTAAGATGCTCCGCCATGGAGATACTTCTTCTCATATCTATTCGATAAAACTTTCGAAGTATAGAGTTTTTACTGTGGATAGTCTTTGTCATGTACTTCTCCTCCAATTTTTGCCACATCTCCTTTGCAGACACATCATTCATCACAAGATATTTAATGTCTTGTGCCAAACACGACCTTATGATTCCACAAGCTCGTTTGTTCATCTTTTTCCAATCCTTCTCTTCCACATCTTCTGGCTTATCTTCCAGAACATCTTCTAGGTCTTGTTGACATAGAGCATCCATTACCTCACACCTCCACATGCCAAAGTTATTGGTGCCGGTAAACTTCTCTACATCAATCTTGGCTTGATGGTAAACCACAGATTTGGTTTCCCCCTTCGAACTCTTCGAACTCCCTTCTTTTGACATCTTTCCACCAACTTTCATGCACTAAACAATCACCAAAACGAATCTGAAATTCACACCGGAATTTCAACAAACACCTTCTAGACGCTCAAGTTCTCAACCGAAGCTCTGATGCCACTTGTTGTGCGCAGCGGATAGTTATGCACAAATATGATGATTGAACTAATGTATAAAGTAAAACGAAAAACGACAAAGGTAAAACAAGCAATCACACACAAGACAAGATATACGTGGTTCGGCAATATGCCTACGTCCACGGGGAGAAAGGATGATGCTTTTCTTATCAAAGACAATTGTACAAGCCCTCACGAAGAAACCTAAGTTCTCTTCGTCACAAAGTTCTCTCAAAAACTCTAATGGCTTCTCACAATCTCTCTCTTATAGAAAAAAAGTTTTTTTTTTGTCTCACATCTATTGGCTTTATAGTATAGCCTTACAATAGCACCGAATTGGGCCCAAAAACAGGCCCATTGAACAAAACTAGAGGAGGACGTACGTACGTCGAAATCACGTACGTACGTTTCTTCACGTTATTCGTCATCTGGCATATGGGACGTTCGAACGTCCTAATCACGTTCGTACGTTCCTTCCCTGAAAACTTCCCTGCCTCACAGGACGTACGAACGCCTTAAATGCGTACGTACGTTCCTGAACGAAAAAGTTATCTGCCACCTTGAACGTACGAACGTCCTAAAAGCGTACGTACGTTCCTGAATGAAAAACTTCCCTCCGTCCAAATTTTCACAAAAACCCAACAGTTTGTAGTTTTGGTCGTGGAAGCTACCATGCAGACTTCCTTCACATTGGGGGCAAATACTCTGTCACAGCCTCTGGCAGTGGCGAAAGCTCAAAATTTGCCACGGCCAAGGACAGTATCAAATAACATTTTGAAAATTATAAATAAAAAAAAAAAAAAAAAATTGATATTAGGATGATCCCTCCATAATTAACTTGTTTTGGTACGGAATTCTTTCATACAAAAACCTAACCCTAAAGGTTGCTGGGAAATGGCTATAATCTTGTGGGCTATTGGGCCTTAATTTGAAAGCCCAAATTTTAGAAAAGCCCATTCAACAAAAAGCCCAATAAAAAAGCCCTATACAATTTGAGTCCTTTTAGGACTCCACCTTGGTTGCCGCCACCTTGCTCACACCGTTTAGCTCTCTCTCTATATATATTTCAATTATTTTTAGAGAAAAGGAAGCAAGACAAGACAAAGAAGAAGAAGAAAGAAGAAAGTTAATTGCGAAGGTGATGAACATGCAACTACAACCAGTTGGACTTGGATTACCACTGGGTTATCAATTTCGTCCCTCCCCACAAGTGCTGATTAAATATTATTTGTATAAGAAACTTGTAGGAGAAGAAATATTACCTGAGGTTATTGTCAACAAGGATTTATATGGAAGTAATGCTGCTGCTCCATGGGAGCTACTTGAAGGGTGTTCAAAAGACGAAGAATTATATTACTTTACATTAGTTAAGAAGAAGCATGGTGGGAAGAATATCGAAAGGGTTACAAAAGATGGAAAATGGAAGATGGACAACAATAAGCCGGTACAAGATTTTGATGGAAAGGTAATTGGCTATAAGACAACTTTGACATTAATAGTTGATGAGAACAAGTTCGAAAACTCATGTAGCAAAACAATGGAATTGGACCATGCATGAGTATAGCATGAAGGATGCTAACAATGGTAATGAATATTGGGTTGTTTCTGGGGTTAAGAGAGGTAGCTGCATTAATAACAAGGAAGTATCAATACCAACGTCGTTGAAAAGATCGTCACATGAGATCAATGAGGTAGATGATGATTTATTTAACAAGAATATCAAACGTCCTTGTGTATCGGCTGGATCACCACACATGACAGCATTATTGCAGCCAGCATCTTCAAAGACATCAGTAGAGTACTCCTCCAAGGTCTGTTGGGGTGCAACAACAATGCCACAAGATGAGGGATTTGCACAACTACAGCAGCATGATCAACAACTTCAAGGATTCAATGAGGGAGAACAAGATGAGGGATTCATGCAATTACAGCAACATGATGATGATAAACTTCAAGCGTGTAACGAGGGAGAACAAGATAAGGGGTTTTTACCGCTACAGCAACATGATCAACAACTTCAAGCATTCAATGAGGGATTCATACCGCTACAGCAACATGATCAACAACTTCAAGCATGCAATGACAGAGAACTTGCATCAACATTGTATGATGATGATCAACAGCTTCAAGCATGCGGCAATGATTATTTGGTTAGCATAACCAATGAGGGAGAACTTGCATCAACATCGTATGAGAACTCAGTAACATGGACTCAACCTTCTACAATTAACACATCAAATCCGACCACCATTGAACTCTCAAATTATGTCGAAAATATTGAGGGAAATGCCCTAATGTCAGAAATTTTCGAGCTTTTAATGAACGATGACGAACTCCAAGAGACAATGGAAGGCGAAGCTACAGATGCAACAACATCGTACGATCATTTCCAGCCTCATCAACAATGCACAGGAGATTCAGGAATGCAGCTAGTATATGATGATTTGAATGCTGGGTTCACGACAGAAGACTACTCTTGGTTCTCACCTCTGCTACAACAATCAATTTGAAGGCCATGATTACTGCAAAATTTAATTGTTCTATATTTTGCTGCTGAAGTATTCTGACCTCTGAAGTTGTAATTGACATTTTATAGTTTATTAATAAAATTTGAAGTTTTTTTACAACCCTGCTGGTATATCTCTATAATTTGTAATGTTATGGTTGCCTACGTTCTTGATCAATCATAGAATCTATACGATAAACATATATATGATCTCAAGTTTCTTGAAATAGTGAAGAATATTGCAATGGTCTTTGAAATATTTCCAAGAAGAAATCCAACAAAATATCCAAAAAATCTCTTTGGTAAACAAGCAAGCACCAGTGGTCTAGGGTAGAATAGCCCTGCCACGGTACAGACGCAGGTTTGATTCCGGCTGGTGCAACTAATATTACTTTTTAAAATTATTATTATATTATTATATATTTTTTTTTAATTTTATGGTTCTACAAAAACTATATGATGTTTACTGGAAGGACAATCGTTATAGTTAGAATGGCGGTTTGAAGAATTATTTAGGAGAGACTTATTTAAAAGGACAGAAACCGTTGGTTTCTTATTGAAAAGGGCTTTGGAGTCAACAAATTTTGGACTAAAATACCCACCCTAATCATAGTATGATTTTAAGTCAAATCATATATAAGAATTTTTTTTTTTGTACAAAACACTATAACCTAGGTAGGGAGTGATTAACCCTAGTGGGAAAGGGCAAAATCGGAATTACACAAATTTTTGACACTATGATTCTACCTAAAATCATAAGTCTTTGTACTTTTCAACAAGTCAACAAAAGAGATTGTCTTTTTCAACAATGATTTTTAAAGAGATTGTCCTTATGGAGGGTTGACTCAAAAGAGATTGTCCTTCTCACCAAGAAAAACATGATTGGTGTCCTTCTCAAAAGCTACTTCAATTATTTATGTCTATGGAGGTATATTGTTCAGATTTACTATGGGCAGAGATTTATTACCCAGCCTGTTGCAGATAAAACAACCACAAGGTACAACAGTACACTGGCATCCCTGGATGGCACTTCAACCAGGCGTACCTTGCAGAGTCTGCGATCTGTGCTGTGGCAGTTCAATTACAGCAGTCAACGACCGATTTTCTCCCAAACCAAATTAACAAACAGATTAACATGTGAGAGTCATGTGCTTGGTCTGGTACACCAGTCTTGAGTCTAGCTTTGTGATGCAGGAACTAGATATTGGAACACAAACAAACTCACACCAAAATTATGAAAAACACTTCCTTTTCATTAATCAATAAAAACTAAGTCCTTTACATCTAACAAGAGGCCTTTATATAGGCTACAGTTTTCAAATCCTAATCAAACCCTAATATTATAAAAGGACGCAACTAACCTCCAACCCTAACATAAGAAATAAAATTACGAAAAATAGATTTGAGTTATGATCAAATCTGGACTCTACTCATCTTTAGGAATCCAACGCCACAGGCGGCATGCAAAACGGAGTTCTCTAGAAAGAGATATAAATAAAACAAAACTTTCATAAAATAGCAAAATTGGCCTTTTGAAGGCCTAAACGATGTCAGAACCCCGAAAAACGCAACAGTAGTGAGCCTCGTGTGTCCTGATCGTTGGCACGTTTTCCTTCAGAAAAGGGGTCCTGATGCCACTTTGGTAAACTGGACAAAATCTCAACTTGTCGCGAGCGAGCCTCGAGCAACTTCTGGTGGCGGGCAGTCGAGCTATGCTCCCATTTCTCTTCAAATATATCAGCTAACTCCTGTATGCCATCATACTCCCCCCGTTCGACGAAATTCGCCCTCAAATTTGTCTCATCGTCATTAGAAACATCAAAATAAGGCAACAAATGACGAACATTGAATACATCAGAAGTACGAATGTGACTGGGTAACCGCAACCTGTAAGCATTAGAATTTATCCGCTCAATCTCCTCAAAAGGACCACTTTTTCGAGCACCCAACTTCTGTATTCACCAGCAGGGATGCGATATTTAGTCAGAACAGCCCCATACAAATCACCAACCTCAAACTCCACAAAACACCTGTGACGGTCTGCCGCTTGCTTGTACTTAACATTAGACTCAAGCAAAATTTTCTGAACAGTAGACTGAATATTTTGAATCTTCTGCAACAAATCATCTCCCTTAACATGACCATTTTTCAAATCTGGAAGAGACAAATCAGTAGAAGAATGAGGATTACACCCATAATTAATCTGAAATGGACTAAACCCTGTACTCCTATTCACAGAACGGTTAAAAGCAAACTCTGCCTGGAACATCAACTGATCCCAGCTTGTCGCATGAGCATTAACCAAAGTACGAAGTAGGTTGCCTAAAGAACGGTTAACAACTTTTGTCTGTCCATCAGTCTGTGGATGATATGCACTACTAAAATCCAACTCAGTGCGCACACATTTCCATAAATTCCGCCAAAAGTGACTTAAAAACTTTGAGTCACGATCAGAAACAATTGACCGAGGTAAACCATGAAGACGGTAAACTTCCGCAAAGAACAATCGAGCAACATTAACTGCATCATCTGTTTTCTTGCAGGCAATGAAATGAGCCATCTTAGAAAACCTTTCAACCACAACAAAAACAGAATCTCGACCCCGTTGTGTACGTGGTATTCCAAACACAAAATCCATACTGACTGATACTAGTCCGTGGCTGTAAAGGTACTGGTAGTGGCATGTACAATCCCGCATTTGTCGCATGTCCGTTCGACATTTGGCAGATATGACAACGTACGATCAACAAACTTCTGCACCTCTTTAAACACACTAGGCCAAAAATAAGACTCAGAAAGGAGCTTGTAAGTCTTATCACGCCCAAAATGTCCTTCACTATGCAATTCCTTGATAAGTTTCAAACGAAGGCTACAAGCAGGAACACACAATCGTTTCCCTTTGAAGAGAAACTTATCTTGGACTAGAAACTCAGAACGTTTTCCAGCGGCAATGTCATCCAGAATAGCAGAAAAATAAGGGTCATCAACATATATTTCACGAAACGAATTAAAACCCAAAACCTGTGTACGCATGGTAGAAAGCAAAGCGACACGTCCACTAAGAGCATCTGCAACATTATTCTGAACACCAAACTTGTGCTTCAGTACAAAAGTATAATCCTCCATATATTGAGACCATCTCATATGCCGAGAACTTACTTTATCTTGACTGCCAATACTGTGGAAGAACAGTTTTCCATCTTTTATGTCAGATGTATATTGTAAAGATATGTTAGGCATATAATTTCGTAATAAAGTTTAGATTTTACCCTTAAAAAAGGCTTCCGAGCAATAAATATATAAATATGTAAATTATCTCATTATTTCAGATCTTGATCAGGGAGCATTATGCGCAAATGTGCGTAGGCATCTGATATGAATTTACATGTTGTGCCAATTCTCTTGTGCCTGAACATGTGGTATAGATGAGTAAATACCATGTTCTACACATGCCGACATAACTGAAGTTAATTAACGTGAAAAATGAACTATTGGACTATCTCTAGATCTCTTTTACAAGTAAATGCAGATCAAGAAGAAAATCCACACACTACTTGAACCTGTATCATAACAAAGGATTGTTGTATTATATTAAACAGTAGACATGAAGAAGTTTGATATATATATATAGTACATACTATACTAAAATCAATCAAAGGTTTGTTCCAATCGAAAATAAATTCTAAGAAATAATACCTACATAGTACATACTATACTAAAAGATTACTCTGATTCTAAACTCCTCGATCAACTTCCCGTTCATACCATCACAGTTCTTAGATCTCTTCTAGTTTGACACCATCTTCAGTTGGTATATACTTCTTCCAGAATGAATGTAGCGACCATATTCTGGACATCTCTTCAATTGGTATTCCCTTAGTTTCAGGCAAGGTTATGTAGATGAAGAGACTCATTCCAAAAACGCATATGGCGAACACGAAGAAGAGCAAAAATTTAAGGTGACAAAGCAATATCAAGAAAGCTTGACCAATCACAAATGTCCAGAACATGTTGAGTGAAACATTAACACTCTGTCCAGCTGATCGAACTTCTAGAGGAAGTATTTCGCTAATGACTAGCCATGCTAAAGGACCCCAAGAATAAGCAAAACCTGTAACGAAAGCGCAAATGAACAACACCACAATAATGGCATAGGCGCCACTTACGTTCCCCTCACCACTCCATTTAAACTTGTACCAGATTAGACCTCCAACTACCAACTGCATGAATGATAAGGAAGAGAACACATTAACAACAAAATATTGGTATATATATCACACTATCGAGAAAAAATAAATCATGCATATATTGAAATTACCTGAGAAATAAACATTTGAATTCCGCCTGCAAGGAATAGTGTTCGTCTACCTTTCCTATCAGCAAGCCATATAGCAACAAAAGTAGCAAGAACATTGACACCACCAGTTATAAGAGCTGACATTAAAGAAGCATCACCACCAAAACCGAGAGTCTTGAAAAGAACAGGAGCATAGAACATAACTACATTAATGCCTGTAATTTGCTGTAAAGAAGGAAGTGCAACCGAATAAGTTAACTGAGGTCTGTACTTCCTGTCAAAAAATAGTCTATGCCATGGATCTGTAACTTTCTTTGAAGCTTCACTAGCTGCGACAAGATCATTATACTCTTCATCCACATTAGCAACTCCCCGGATTCTTTGGAGCCTTTTCTTGGCCTCTTCAGGACGATTTCTATCAATTAGAAAGTTAGGTGTTTCAGGTAAAAATATCCCACCAACAAGGATAACCAAACCTGGTACAGCAGCTAGACCTAAACTCCATCTCCAACCATTCTCCATCCTGTTTGTGAAATAGTTAAGAACGTTTGCGATCAAAATACCAATTGTGATGAACAATTGAAACATCTGGTTAAGTGCACCGCGCATCTTGTATGGAGCCATCTCAGAGAGGTACAGGGGCACAGACTGTAGCACATACAACAACAAATCAAGTTATATATATATATACTTACCGGACTCTTCGTTAAAATAAAATATCAACTAAAACTATAAAGGTGGTGAAAAAAATATATGTAGGGAGATCAAACTTCTCTGTCAGAAGACTCGTTAGCCCTATTAATTATATGTATAAACAAAATTAATTTCAACTAGTAATTAAATTTGTACCTGACTCGCAAAACCAACACCAACACCAAGCAGAAGTCTACCAATAATTAGCATTGCTAGGTTCTGAGCCAAACCATTCATAACGGCTCCAACGACAAACACCAAACCACCATAAAATATAGTCCAGGTGCGCCCAAATCTTCTTGTAATCCATGATGCTACAAAGGATGCTAGAAGAGCAGCTATATATAATGATGACGTAAAAAGCGTAAGAATTTGACTATCAAATTTGCAGTATTGATTTGATGATTGAATACCACTCTCCTTTCTGTACACCGATGGGAAAAAACTCTTCAAGAAAGGTGTCATAGATGTAACTCCACCTACATATATTTTCATACAAAACTCATAAGTATATATTAAAAATCGTATAACAAAAATTTGTACACATTAGATTAAGTTGTTTTTAATTAATTACTTACCAGAGATACCAATGTCATAGCCAAAGATCAGACCACCCATAGCAGCCACAATGCATGCAATTATAACATACATAGTCGTCTCTCCGGGGTAATCTTTACCCGGTTCTCTTCCTCCTGATGATGGAACAATTCCTCCTGCCATTATTGGTATGTATGTATTAGAATCTTCTTTCTTTAATTTGTTTGCTTTGCTTATATTGAAGAAAGTGATTCTACCATGTTCCATATATATAGAGTTTCATTAGATTTAATGTACACTTTAATTTGATTAGTTTTAGCTGACACTAATTCGGAATGGGATTTGGTCTTTTACACAAACACGATCTGTAATAACAATTGGACTTGGTGTATTTGGTCTGGTAAATACAGGACTGTCATTGGCAGTCTGGCATGCACCATCTACCAGAAACTATAGATGGTGGTATATATTATGGTATGACGAATTCGAAGCTGTAAATTATGATCTTTTTACTTTTTATATGATGACTGGTGGAACTAATCTTCTCATTGATCATCCTCTACCAATTGTAAGAATCCTTTTATGGAAGTTGTACGTCAAACGCTAGAAATCATTATAAATAAATTTGAATTTCATTATTCAACTATTACCATTTAATATATATATTATCTGTTTCGAAAAATCATTACAATTAGTTGACGACTTAACCTTGGTGTGCATTCCCATCACCAAGATGTTATAATACATCTTACTAACATAAAATTCAGTACACCTATATATGGTCTATGAAATGACTAGTTATCGAGGTCCTGAGAAGGCTTTAACACGCCAAGAACATGAAAAGCGCGCAGCTGGCCTTGCATATCACCTAAAATTTTGAAATTGATTTCATTAGTATAGCTGTTAATGCTGTGAGAACACTCCAATTCACGATCATATTGAATATCGACGAGAAGCTTATAGCTGTAATAGGTAATAGAGAGATACGTACTTGATCCAACCCAGCGAATATGGCACTTTGTGTACGTAGAAGCCTCCAGTCAGAACAAATGCAAGCATTGTGACTGTGACCACCGTGGACGCCTGTTTGTGCGGCATCCATAATCAATGCCCCAAATGCAAGTCCAAGACCTTGAGCGACCATGACATACCCCAGCAATACAGCGATTTAATGTCAACATGAATGCACCTAATTCAGGTTTCAAACTAGCCATCCATGGGCAAGTCTCCCACGACTCTAGCCATATAGTATGAGGATAGTGTATACATGCCTGATGCCCATTCCTAGCTTGCGAGAGATAGCTTGTTCTTGAGGGAACGCGAAAACTGCGTTGGCAGATGGAAGTACACGCAGAAGATTGTGATAAAGAAGAGCTAGCAGACCAAGCCGGTCTCGGACATTTCAACTGTCTGATTGCCACCACATAATTCCAGCTAATAAAGCTGCTGCTATCACTTGGAATATTCTTAGGGAGCTGAATGATGCATGTCTCCTTTCTCTGAGACTTCTTTGGAGTAGGATGGTGAATTGATTGAACCAACTTGTAGTACTAATGCATCTTTTCTTCTCCTCTCCATGGGATCTCTTAGCCAACAAGTTTGTGTTGTGCGCAGCGGATAGTTATGCACAAATATGATGATTGAACTAATGTATAAAGTAAAACGAAAAACGACAAAGGTAAAACAAGCAATCACACACAAGACAAGATATACGTGGTTCGGCAATATGCCTACGTCCACGGGGAGAAAGGATGATGCTTTTCTTATCAAAGACAATTGTACAAGCCCTCACGAAGAAACCTAAGTTCTCTTCGTCACAAAGTTCTCTCAAAAACTCTAATGGCTTCTCACAATCTCTCTCTTATAGAAAAAAAGTTTTTTTTTTTGTCTCACATCTATTGGCTTTATAGTATAGCCTTACAATAGCACCGAATTGGGCCAAAAAACAGGCCCATTGAACAAAACTAGAGGAGGACGTACGTACGTCGAAATCACGTACGTACGTTTCTTCACGTTATTCGTCATCTGGCATATGGGACGTTCGAACGTCCTAATCACGTTCGTACGTTCCTTCCCTGAAAACTTCCCTGCCTCACAGGACGTACGAACGCCTTAAATGCGTACGTACGTTCCTGAACGAAAAAGTTATCTGCCACCTTGAACGTACGAACGTCCTAAAAGCGTACGTACGTTCCTGAATGAAAAACTTCCCTCCGTCCAAATTTTCACATAAAACCCAACAGTTTGTAGTTTTGGTCGTGGAAGCTACCATGCAGACTTCCTTCACATTGGGGGCAAATACTCTGTCACAGCCTCTGGCAGTGGCGAAAGCTCAAAATTTGCCACGGCCAAGGACAGTATCAAATAACATTTTGAAAATTATAAATAAAAAAAAAAAAAAAAAATTGATATTAGGATGATCCCTCCATAATTAACTTGTTTTGGTACGGAATTCTTTCATACAAAAACCTAACCCTAAAGGTTGCTGGGAAATGGCTATAATCTTGTGGGCTATTGGGCCTTAATTTGAAAGCCCAAATTTTAGAAAAGCCCATTCAACAAAAAGCCCAATAAAAAAGCCCTATACAATTTGAGTCCTTTTAGGACTCCACCTTGGTTGCCGCCACCTTGCTCACACCGTTTAGCTCTCTCTCTATATATATTTCAATTATTTTTAGAGAAAAGGAAGCAAGAAAGAAGAAGAAGAAGAAGAAGAAGAAAGTTAATTGCGAAGGTGATGAACATGCAACTACAACCAGTTGGACTTGGATTACCACTGGGTTATCAATTTCGTCCCTCCCCACAAGTGCTGATTAAATATTATTTGTATAAGAAACTTGTAGGAGAAGAAATATTACCTGAGGTTATTGTCAACAAGGATTTATATGGAAGTAATGCTGCTGCTCCATGGGAGCTACTTGAAGGGTGTTCAAAAGACGAAGAATTATATTACTTTACATTAGTTAAGAAGAAGCATGGTGGGAAGAATATCGAAAGGGTTACAAAAGATGGAAAATGGAAGATGGACAACAATAAGCCGGTACAAGATTTTGATGGAAAGGTAATTGGCTATAAGACAACTTTGACATTAATAGTTGATGAGAACAAGTTCGACAAAACTCATGTAGCAAAACAATGGAATTGGACCATGCATGAGTATAGCATGAAGGATGCTAACAATGGTAATGAATATTGGGTTGTTTCTGGGGTTAAGAGAGGTAGCTGCATTAATAACAAGGAAGTATCAATACCAACGTCGTTGAAAAGATCGTCACATGAGATCAATGAGGTAGATGATGATTTATTTAACAAGAATATCAAACGTCCTTGTGTATCGGCTGGATCACCACACATGACAGCATTATTGCAGCCAGCATCTTCAAAGACATCAGTAGAGTACTCCTCCAAGGTCTGTTGGGGTGCAACAACAATGCCACAAGATGAGGGATTTGCACAACTACAGCAGCATGATCAACAACTTCAAGGATTCAATGAGGGAGAACAAGATGAGGGATTCATGCCATTACAGCAACATGATGATGATAAACTTCAAGCGTGTAACGAGGGAGAACAAGATAAGGGGTTTTTACCGCTACAGCAACATGATCAACAACTTCAAGCATTCAATGAGGGATTCATACCGCTACAGCAACATGATCAACAACTTCAAGCATGCAATGACAGAGAACTTGCATCAACATTGTATGATGATGATCAACAGCTTCAAGCATGCGGCAATGATTATTTGGTTAGCATAACCAATGAGGGAGAACTTGCATCAACATCGTATGAGAACTCAGTAACATGGACTCAACCTTCTACAATTAACACATCAAATCCGACCACCATTGAACTCTCAAATTATGTCGAAAATATTGAGGGAAATGCCCTAATGTCAGAAATTTTCGAGCTTTTAATGAACGATGACGAACTCCAAGAGACAATGGAAGGCGAAGCTACAGATGCAACAACATCGTACGATCATTTCCAGCCTCATCAACAATGCACAGGAGATTCAGGAATGCAGCTAGTATATGATGATTTGAATGCTGGGTTCACGACAGAAGACTACTCTTGGTTCTCACCTCTGCTACAACAATCAATTTGAAGGCCATGATTACTGCAAAATTTAATTGTTCTATATTTTGCTGCTGAAGTATTCTGACCTCTGAAGTTGTAATTGACATTTTATAGTTTATTAATAAAATTTGAAGTTTTTTTACAACCCTGCTGGTATATCTCTATAATTTGTAATGTTATGGTTGCCTACGTTCTTGATCAATCATAGAATCTATACGATAAACATATATATGATCTCAAGTTTCTTGAAATAGTGAAGAATATTGCAATGGTCTTTGAAATATTTCCAAGAAGAAATCCAACAAAATATCCAAAAAATCTCTTTGGTAAACAAGCAAGCACCAGTGGTCTAGGGTAGAATAGCCCTGCCACGGTACAGACGCAGGTTTGATTCCGGCTGGTGCAACTATTACTTTTTAAAATTATTATTATTATTATATATTTTTTTTAATTTTATGGTTCTACAAAAACTATATGATGTTTACTGGAAGGACAATCGTTATAGTTAGAATGGCGGTTTGAAGAATTATTTAGGAGAGACTTATTTAAAAGGACAGAAACCGTTGGTTTCTTATTGAAAAGGGCTTTGGAGTCAACAAATTTTGGACTAAAATACCCACCCTAATCATAGTATGATTTTAAGTCAAATCATATATAAGAATTTTTTTTTTTTGCACAAAACACTATAACCTAGGTAGGGAGTGATTAACCCTAGTGGGAAAGGGCAAAATCGGAATTACACAAATTTTTGACACTATGATTCTACCTAAAATCATAAGTCTTTGTACTTTTCAACAAGTCAACAAAAGAGATTGTCTTTTTCAACAATGATTTTTAAAGAGATTGTCCTTATGGAGGGTTGACTCAAAAGAGATTGTCCATCTCACCAAGAAAAACATGATTGGTGTCCTTCTCAAAAGCTACTTCAATTATTTATGTCTATGGAGGTATATTGTTCAGATTTACTATGGGCAGAGATTTATTACCCAGCCTGTTGCAGATAAAACAACCACAAGGTACAACAGTACACTGGCATCCCTGGATGGCACTTCAACCAGGCGTACCTTGCAGAGTCTGCGATCTGTGCTGTGGCAGTTCTATTACAGCAGTCAACGACCGATTTTCTCTCAAACCAAATTAACAAACAGATTAAAATGTGAGAGTCATGTGCTTGGTCTGGTACACCAGTCTTGAGTCTAGCTTTGTGATGCAGGAACTAGATATTGGAACACAAACAAACTCACACCAATATTAAGAAGAACACTTCCTTTTCATTAATCAATAAAAACTAAGTCCTTTACATCTAACAAGAGGCCTTTATATAGGCTACAGTTTTCAAATCCTAATCAAACCCTAATATTATATAAAGGACGCAACTAACCTCCAACCCTAACATAAGAAATAAAATTACGAAAAATAGATTTGAGTTATGATCAAATCTGGACTCTACTCATCTTTAGGAATCCAACGCCACAGGCGGCATGCAAAACGGAGTTCTCTAGAAAGAGATATAAATAAAACAAAACTTTCATAAAATAGCAAAATTGGCCTTTTGAGGCCTAAACGATGTCAGAACCCCGAAAAACGCAACAGTAGTGAGCCTCGTGTGTCCTGATCGTTGGCACGTTTTCCTTCAGAAAAGGGGTCCTGATGCCACTTTGGTAAACTGGACAAAATCTCAACTTGTCGCGAGCGAGCCTCGAGCAACTTCTGGTGGCGGGCAGTCGAGCTATGCTCCCATTTCTCTTCAAATATATCAGCTAACTCCTGTATGCCATCATACTCCCCCCGTTCGACGAAATTCGCCCTCGAATTGTCTCATCGTCATTAGAAACATCAAATAAGGCAACAAATGACGAACATTGAATACATCAGAAGTACGAATGTGACTGGGTAACCGCAACCTGTAAGCATTAGAATTTATCCGCTCAATCTCCTCAAAAGGACCACTTTTTCGAGCACCCAACTTCTGTATTCACCAGCAGGGATGCGATATTTAGTCAGAACAGCCCATACAAATCACCAACCTCAAACTCCACAAAACACCTGTGACGGTCTGCCGCTTGCTTGTACTTAACATTAGACTCAAGCAAAATTTTCTGAACAGTAGACTGAATATTTTGAATCTTCTGCAACAATCATCTCCCTTAACATGACCATTTTTCAAATCTGGAAGAGACAAATCAGTAGAAGAATGAGGATTACACCCATAATTAATCTGAAATGGACTAAACCCTGTACTCCTATTCACAGAACGGTTAAAAGCAAACTCTGCCTGGAACATCAACTGATCCCAGCTTGTCGCATGAGCATTAACCAAAGTACGAAGTAGGTTGCCTAAAGAACGGTTAACAACTTTTGTCCGTCCATCAGTCTGTGGATGATATGCACTACTAAAATCCAACTCAGTACGCACACATTTCCATAAATTCCGCCAAAAGTGACTTAAAAACTTTGAGTCACGATCAGAAACAATTGACCGAGGTAAACCATGAAGACGGTAAACTTCCGCAAAGAACAATCGAGCAACATTAACTGCATCATCTGTTTTCTTGCAGGCAATGAAATGAGCCATCTTAGAAACCTTTCAACCACAACAAAAACAGAATCTCGACCCCGTTGTGTACGTGGTATTCCAAACACAAAATCCATACTGACTGATACTAGTCCGTGGCTGTAAAGGTACTGGTAGTGGCATGTACAATCCCGCATTTGACGCATGTCCGTTCGACATTTGGCAGATATGACAACGTACGATCAACAAACTTCTGCACCTCTTTAAACACACTAGGCCAAAAATAAGACTCAGAAAGGAGCTTGTAAGTCTTATCACGCCCAAAATGTCCTTCACTATGCAATTCCTTGATAAGTTTCAAACGAAGGCTACAAGCAGGAACACACAATCGTTTCCCTTTGAAGAGAAACTTATCTTGGACTAGAAACTCAGAACGTTTTCCAGCGGCAATGTCATCCAGAATAGCAGAAAAATAAGGGTCATCAACATATATTTCACGAAACGAATTAAAACCCAAAACCTGTGTACGCATGGTAGAAAGCAAAGCGACACGTCCACTAAGAGCATCTGCAACATTATTCTGAACACCAAACTTGTGCTTCAGTACAAAAGTATAATCCTCCATATATTGAGACCATCTCATATGCCGAGAACTTACTTTATCTTGACTGCCAATACTGTGGAAGAACAGTTTTCCATCTTTTATGTCAGATGTATATTGTAAAGATATGTTAGGCATATAATTTCGTAATAAAGTTTAGATTTTACCCTTAAAAAAGGATTCCGAGCAATAAATATATAAATATGTAAATTATCTCATTATTTCAGATCTTGATCAGGGAGCATTATGCGCAAATGTGCGTAGGCATCTGATATGAATTTACATGTTGTGCCAATTCTCTTGTGCCTGAACATGTGGTATAGATGAGTAAATACCATGTTCTACACATGCCGACATAACTGAAGTTAATTAACGTGAAAAATGAACTATTGGACTATCTCTAGATCTCTTTTACAAGTAAATGCAGATCAAGAAGAAAATCCACACACACTACTTGAACCTGTATCATAACAAAGGATTGTTGTATTATATTAAACAGTAGACATGAAGAAGTTTGATATATATATATAGTACATACTATACTAAAATCAATCAAAGGTTTGTTCCAATCGAAAATAAATTCTAAGAAATAATACCTACATAGTACATACTATACTAAAAGATTACTCTGATTCTAAACTCCTCGATCAACTTCCCGTTCATACCATCACAGTTCTTAGATCTCTTCTAGTTTGACACCATCTTCAGTTGGTATATACTTCTTCCAGAATGAATGTAGCGACCATATTCTGGACATCTCTTCAATTGGTATTCCCTTAGTTTCAGGCAAGGTTATGTAGATGAAGAGACTCATTCCAAAAACGCATATGGCGAACACGAAGAAGAGCAAAAATTTAAGGTGACAAAGCAATATCAAGAAAGCTTGACCAATCACAAATGTCCAGAACATGTTGAGTGAAACATTAACACTCTGTCCAGCTGATCGAACTTCTAGAGGAAGTATTTCGCTAATGACTAGCCATGCTAAAGGACCCCAAGAATAAGCAAAACCTGTAACGAAAGCGCAAATGAACAACACCACAATAATGGCATAGGCGCCACTTACGTTCCCCTCACCACTCCATTTAAACTTGTACCAGATTAGACCTCCAACTACCAACTGCATGAATGATAAGGAAGAGAACACATTAACAACAAAATATTGGTATATATATCACACTATCGAGAAAAAATAAATCATGCATATATATTGAAATTACCTGAGAAATAAACATTTGAATTCCGCCTGCAAGGAATAGTGTTCGTCTACCTTTCCTATCAGCAAGCCATATAGCAACAAAAGTAGCAAGAACATTGACACCACCAGTTATAAGAGCTGACATTAAAGAAGCATCACCACCAAAACCGAGAGTCTTGAAAAGAACAGGAGCATAGAACATAACTACATTAATGCCTGTAATTTGCTGTAAAGAAGGAAGTGCAACCGAATAAGTTAACTGAGGTCTGTACTTCCTGTCAAAAAATAGTCTATGCCATGGATCTGTAACTTTCTTTGAAGCTTCACTAGCTGCGACAAGATCATTATACTCTTCATCCACATTAGCAACTCCCCGGATTCTTTGGAGCCTTTTCTTGGCCTCCTCAGGACGATTTCAATCAATTAGAAAGTTAGGTGTTTCAGGTAAAAATATCCCACCAACAAGGATAACCAAACCTGGTACAGCAGCTAGACCTAAACTCCATCTCCAACCATTCTCCATTCTGTTTGTGAAATAGTTAAGAACGTTTGCGATCAAAATACCAATTGTGATGAACAATTGAAACATCTGGTTAAGTGCACCGCGCATCTTGTATGGAGCCATCTCAGAGAGGTACAGGGGCACAGACTGTAGCACATACAACAACAAATCAAGTTATATATATATACTTACCGGACTCTTCGTTAAAATAAAATATCAACTAAAACTATAAAGGTGGTGAAAAAAATATATGTAGGGAGATCAAACTTCTCTGTCAGAAGACTCGTTAGCCCTATTAATTATATGTATAAACAAAATTAATTTCAACTAGTAATTAAATTTGTACCTGACTCGCAAAACCAACACCAACACCAAGCAGAAGTCTACCAATAATTAGCATTGCTAGGTTCTGAGCCAAACCATTCATAACGGCTCCAACGACAAACACCAAACCACCATAAAATATAGTCCAGGTGCGCCCAAATCTTCTTGTAATCCATGATGCTACAAAGGATGCTAGAAGAGCAGCTATATATAATGATGACGTAAAAAGCGTAAGAATTTGACTATCAAATTTGCAGTATTGATTTGATGATTGAATACCACTCTCCTTTCTGTACACCGATGGAAAAAAACTCTTCAAGAAAGGTGTCATAGATGTAACTCCACCTACAATATATTTTCATACAAAACTCATAAGTATATATTAAAAATCGTATAACAAAAATTTGTACACATTAGATTAAGTTGTTTTTAATTAATTACTTACCAGAGATACCAATGTCATAGCCAAAGATCAGACCACCCATAGCAGCCACAATGCATGCAATTATAACATACATAGTCGTCTCTCCGGGGTAATCTTTACCCGGTTCTCTTCCTCCTGATGATGGAACAATTCCTCCTGCCATTATTGGTATGTATGTATTAGAATCTTCTTTCTTTAATTTGTTTGCTTTGCTTATATTGAAGAAAGTGATTCTACCATGTTCCATATATATAGAGTTTCATTAGATTTAATGTACACTTTAATTTGATTAGTTTTAGCTGACACTAATTCGGAATGGGATTTGGTCTTTTACACAAACACGATCTGTAATAACAATTGGACTTGGTGTATTTGGTCTGGTAAATACAGGACTGTCATTGGCAGTCTGGCATGCACCATCTACCAGAAACTATAGATGGTGGTATATATTATGGTATGACGAATTCGAAGCTGTAAATTATGATCTTTTTACTTTTTATATGATGACTGGTGGAACTAATCTTCTCATTGATCATCCTCTACCAATTGTAAGAATCCTTTTATGGAAGTTGTACGTCAAACGCTAGAAATCATTATAAATAAATTTGAATTTCATTATTCAACTATTACCATTTAATATATATATATTATCTGTTTCGAAAAATCATTACAATTAGTTGACGACTTAACCTTGGTGTGCATTCCCATCACCAAGATGTTATAATACATCTTACTAACATAAAATTCAGTACACCTATATATGGTCTATGAAATGACTAGTTATCGAGGTCCTGAGAAGGCTTTAACACGCCAAGAACATGAAAAGCGCGCAGCTGGCCTTGCATATCACCTAAAATTTTGAAATTGATTTCATTAGTATAGCTGTTAATGCTGTGAGAACACTCCAATTCACGATCATATTGAATATGGACGAGAAGCTTATAGCTGTAATAGGTAATAGAGAGATACGTACTTGATCCAACCCAGCGAATATGGCACTTTGTGTACGTAGAAGCCTCCAGTCAGAACAAATGCAAGCATTGTGACTGTGACCACCGTGGACGCCTGTTTGTGCGGCATCCATAATCAATGCCCCAAATGCAAGTCCAAGACCTTGAGCGACCATGACATACCCCAGCAATACAGCTATTTAATGTCAACATGAATGCACCTAATTCAGGTTTCAAACTAGCCATCCATGGGCAAGTCTCCCACGACTCTAGCCATATAGTATGAGGATAGTGTATACATGCCTGATGCCCATTCCTAGCTTGCGAGAGATAGCTTGTTCTTGAGGGAACGCGAAAACTGCGTTGGCAGATGGAAGTACACCCCAGAAGATTGTGATAAAGAAGAGCTAGCAGACCAAGCCGGTCTCGGACATTTCACTGTCTGATTGCCACCACATAATTCCAGCTAATAAAGCTGCTGCTATCACTTGGAATATTCTTAGGGAGCTGAATGATGCATGTCTCCTTTCTCTGAGACTTCTTTGGAGTAGGATGGTGAATTGATTGAACCAACTTGTAGTACTAATGCATCTTTTCTTCTCCTCTCCATGGGATCTCTTAGCCAACAAGTTTGTGTTGTGCGCAGCGGATAGTTATGCACAAATATGATGATTGAACTAATGTATAAAGTAAAACGAAAAACGACAAAGGTAAAACAAGCAATCACACACAAGACAAGATATACGTGGTTCGGCAATATGCCTACGTCCACGGGGAGAAAGGATGATGCTTTTCTTATCAAAGACAATTGTACAAGCCCTCACGAAGAAACCTAAGTTCTCTTCCTCACAAAGTTCTCTCAAAAACTCTAATGGCTTCTCACAATCTCTCTCTTATAGAAAAAAAGTTTTTTTTTTGTCTCACATCTATTGGCTTTATAGTATAGCCTTACAATAGCACCGAATTGGGCCCAAAAACAGGCCCATTGAACAAAACTAGAGGAGGACGTACGTACGTCGAAATCACGTACGTACGTTTCTTCACGTTATTCGTCATCTGGCATATGGGACGTTCGAACGTCCTAATCACGTTCGTACGTTCCTTCCCTGAAAACTTCCCTGCCTCACAGGACGTACGAACGCCTTAAATGCGTACGTACGTTCCTGAACGAAAAAGTTATCTGCCACCTTGAACGTACGAACGTCCTAAAAGCGTACGTACGTTCCTGAATGAAAAACTTCCCTCCGTCCAAATTTTCACATAAAACCCAACAATTCTCCACCTCGGCGAAGATTCAATAAATCTAAGCCGACACCAAGAATCACAAGTCACAAACTCCCCCACATGTCCCGAAGGACCACAACGGTTGCACCACCTCATGGTTGCCTACGTACCCTTCTTCTAAGGGATCAAACCACCGTAGTTCATTCCAAAATCTACTATCCACTCAAAACCACTTTCGTCAACATGTCAGCCGGATTATTGCTAGTATGAATCTTCTTCAATAAGATCTCACCATCTTCAATAATATCCCTGACAAAGTGATGTCGCACATCAATGTGCTTTGTACGAGCATGATAAACTGAGTTCTTCGCCAGATTTATGGTACTTTGATTGTCACAATGAACCATAAGCTTCTCCTGCACAATACCCAAGTTCTTCAACATACCTCGTAACCAAATGGCTTCCTTAAAGGCTTCAGTCACAGCCATATATTCAGCTTCTGTCGAAGACAAAGCTACCAGGGATTGTAATGTAGACCTCCAACTAATAGGACCTCCTGCCAATGTAAAAACATATCCTGTAGTAGACCGACGTCTCTCTACTTGACCATCATAATCAGAGTCCACATAACCAACACAAAACTGATTCAAATCCCTTCCCTTCTGGAATAGTAAACCAACCTCCACACTACCTTGAATGTAGCGCAAGATCCATTTCACAGCTTCCCAATGTTTCTCACCAGGATTATGCATGTACCTACTTACAGTGCCAACTGCATGCCCAATGTCAGGCCTTGTACATACCATTGCATACATCAAGCTACCAACCGCGCTTGCATATGGGTAACGTGTCATGTAAGCACGTTCCCTCTCAGAATTAGGAGACATGGAAGCATTCAAATTAAAATCTTTGAGAGAGGTATACTCACAGCTGTACCAATCTCAAATTCGCTAAATCTCTGTAGCACCTTCTGTAGATAGGCCTTTTGAGATAGCCACAATCTTCCATTGTCACGTTCCCTCTGAATTTCCATTCCAAGTATCTTTCTCGCATCACCAAGATCTTTCATCTCAAACTCCATAGACATAGTCTTTTTCAACTTGTCTATCTCCACATTGCTTTTAGAGGCTATGAGCATGTCATCAACATATAAAAGCAAATAGATAAAAGAACCATCACATACCTTGCGAAAATAGACACAAGGATCATATGGATTGTACCGCTTGTAGAAAAGCATTGGGGATTGCTTCAACCCATACATCTTGCCCTAGCATAAACCGAGTAAACCGCTTGTACCATTGCCTTGGGGATTGCTTCAACCCATACAGCGATTTCTTCAATTTACATACCAGCTTCTCATTTCCTGCATCTTTATACCCACTCGGCTGAGTCATATAGATCTCCTCCTCTAGCTCACCATGTAGAAAAGCAGTTTTCACATCAAGTTGAGCTAACTCCAAATCAAACTGTGCTACCAAGGCTAATAGGATACGTATGGAGGAATGTTTCACAACCGGAGAAAAGATTTCATTATAATCAATTCCCTCCTTCTGAGCATAGCCTTTTGCCACCAATCTTGCTTTGAAGCGTACATTTTCACCAGGAGAACCATCTTTCTTAGTGTAAACCCATTTGCACCCGATCGCTTTCTTTCCCTTAGGCAACTCAACAAGTTCCCAAGTCTCATTCTTATGAAGAGATTTCATCTCCTCATCCATGGCCTTCTTCCACCTTTCATACTCACTACTCTGCAGTGCTTCACGAAAAGTTTCAGGAATACCCTCATCAACAACCGAAAGTGCATAAGCTACCATATCATCAGTAAGCCGTTTAGGAACACCGGCATTTCTCTTGGGTAATCTAGACGCAATTGGACCCTCATCATCAGAGTCCACCTGTACTGTATCAACAACCGTCTCATCATCTGTCATGTCATCAGAATCTGTAACACTCGGAACCTCAATACTTGGAACCTTTATAGTAGACGTTTCCAAAGATACAGAACCATCTGGAACACGTGGAGATATTTCAGTCTCCACCCACTGCGAAACCTCATTGGTCTTGCTCTCCACCTGCTGAGAGCTCTTAGACTTCAACATAGAAGCCTCATCAAAAGTCACATCTCTGCTTAGAATAATTTTCTTCAATTCCGGATCCCATAGCTTATAACCTTTTACTCCACTCTGTAGACCCATAAACAAAGACTTCTTTGCACGAGGATCCAACTTACTCTCTCAGACATGATAGTAAGCTGGACACCCAAACACATGAAAAAAACAATAATCTGACGCAGGCTTACCAGACCAAACCTCCATAGGAGTTTTGCCATCAATCGCAGTCGAAGGCAACCTGTTAATAAGGTGACAGGCATACACAATAGCCTCAGCCCCAAAACACTTTGCCTAACCCAGCATTAGACAACATACACCGAACTCTCTCCAGTAAAGTTCGATTCATCCGTTCTGCCACCCCATTTTGCTGCGGTGTCTCTCTTACAGTGAAATGACGTTCAATACCCTCATTCTGACATACTTGCAAGAAGGGATCATTCTTGTACTCTCCTCCATTATCTGAGCGAAGTACCTTGATCTTTCTGCCAATTCGGGTCTCAACTAACTTCTTCCACTTCATGAAAATTTCTAGGACTTCATCCTTGCTCTTCATGGTGTACACCCACACACGCCTAGAAAAATCATCAACAAAAGACACAAAATAATGCTTACCTCCCCAAGATGCATTCTTGGTAGGTCCCCAGACATCCGTGTGAACATAATCAAGAGCTCCACTAGTATTATGGATAGCCGTGCCAAACTTTACTCTTGTCTGCTTGCCCAGAACACAATGCTCACAGAATTCTATCTTACAGGCGATAGCACCCTTTAACAACCCTTGCTTTATCAATCTTTGCAAGGATTTTTCACCAGTATGCGCGAACCGCATATGCCACAGCCGCGTAGTCTCTCTAGCAATCTTCGATGTAGCCTCAGACATGGCCACATCACCAGTAACCGTACTACCTCGAAGGAAGTACAAGTTCCTATGTCGAACACCCTTGAGTACAACTATTGCACCAGCCACAACTTTCAGAACACCATGTTCAGGTATCACCCTGTAACCATTGGTTTCTAAAGCACCAAGTGAGATAAGATTCTTCTTCATGTCAGGAACATACCTAACATTTTTCAGCTTCCTTATGATTCCATCAAACATCTTCAGACGAATGGTACCTATACCCATTATGTGACAAGGTTGATCATTCCCCATCACCACTACACCACTCTCATGCTTCTTAAAATCAGAAAACCATTCCCTTATAGGACATATATGATAAGAAGCAGCACAATCTAAGATCCACTCATTACTACTAGTGTAACAAGCCATTGATGAAACGGATAAAGAATAATCAGAATCTACATCATCATCTTTAGTATCACTTGCAATATTTACCTCAGAGTCTTTCTTCTTGTCCTTTGCCTTGGCTTTAGGACAATCTTTCTTCCAATGCCCTTTCTCATGACAAAAGGAGCATTCATCCTTTGCTAGAGATCGACCTTTCGACTTTGACCGAGATTTCCCTCTACCACCTTGACCTTTCCTGTCACTAGACCTTCCTCTTGTGACCAAGACCTCAGGTGTAGAACCCTTGGACTCTTCCTTGTCCTTCTTCATACCTGCATGAGCTAACAATGCTGCAGAAATCTCACCATATACCAGTTTTTCTTTCCCATATGTGAGTGTGATAGCCAAGTGTTCATATTCATCAGGTAACGAATTTAAATTAAAGACACACTGCCTTGCTTTCATCACTCACCTCTGCTCCTAGATTCGCCAAGTCTGCAAGTAGCTTGGTAAAATCATTAAGATGCTCCGCCATGGAGATACTTCTTCTCATATCTATTCGATAAAACTTTCGAAGTATAGAGTTTTTACTGTGGATAGTCTTTGTCATGTACTTCTCCTCCAATTTTTGCCACATCTCCTTTGCAGACACATCATTCATCACAAGATATTTAATGTCTTGTGCCAAACACGACCTTATGATTCCACAAGCTCGTTTGTTCATCTTTTTCCAATCCTTCTCTTCCACATCTTCTGGCTTATCTTCCAGAACATCTTCTAGGTCTTGTTGACATAGAGCATCCATTACCTCACACCTCCACATGCCAAAGTTATTGGTGCCGGTAAACTTCTCTACATCAATCTTGGCTTGATGGTAAACCACAGATTTGGTTTCCCCCTTCGAACTCTTCGAACTCCCTTCTTTTGACATCTTTCCACCAACTTTCATGCACTAAACAATCACCAAAACGAATCTGAAATTCACACCGGAATTTCAACAAACACCTTCTAGACGCTCAAGTTCTCAACCGAAGCTCTGATGCCACTTGTTGTGCGCAGCGGATAGTTATGCACAAATATGATGATTGAACTAATGTATAAAGTAAAACGAAAAACGACAAAGGTAAAACAAGCAATCACACACAAGACAAGATATACGTGGTTCGGCAATATGCCTACGTCCACGGGGAGAAAGGATGATGCTTTTCTTATCAAAGACAATTGTACAAGCCCTCACGAAGAAACCTAAGTTCTCTTCGTCACAAAGTTCTCTCAAAAACTCTAATGGCTTCTCACAATCTCTCTCTTATAGAAAAAAAGTTTTTTTTTTTGTCTCACATCTATTGGCTTTATAGTATAGCCTTACAATAGCACCGAATTGGGCCCAAAAACAGGCCCATTGAACAAAACTAGAGGAGGACGTACGTACGTCGAAATCACGTACGTACGTTTCTTCACGTTATTCGTCATCTGGCATATGGGACGTTCGAACGTCCTAATCACGTTCGTACGTTCCTTCCCTGAAAACTTCCCTGCCTCACAGGACGTACGAACGCCTTAAATGCGTACGTACGTTCCTGAACGAAAAAGTTATCTGCCACCTTGAACGTACGAACGTCCTAAAAGCGTACGTACGTTCCTGAATGAAAAACTTCCCTCCGTCCAAAATTTCACATAAAACCCAACAGTTTGTAGTTTTGGTCGTGGAAGCTACCATGCAGACTTCCTTCACATTGGGGGCAAATACTCTGTCACAGCCTCTGGCAGTGGCGAAAGCTCAAAATTTGCCACGGCCAAGGACAGTATCAAATAACATTTTGAAAATTATAAATAAAAAAAAAAAAAAAAAAATTGATATTAGGATGATCCCTCCATAATTAACTTGTTTTGGTACGGAATTCTTTCATACAAAAACCTAACCCTAAAGGTTGCTGGGAAATGGCTATAATCTTGTGGGCTATTGGGCCTTAATTTGAAAGCCCAAATTTTAGAAAAGCCCATTCAACAAAAAGCCCAATAAAAAAGCCCTATACAATTTGAGTCCTTTTAGGACTCCACCTTGGTTGCCGCCACCTTGCTCACACCGTTTAGCTCTCTCTCTCTATATATATTTCAATTATTTTTAGAGAAAAGGAAGCAAGACAAGACAAAGAAGAAGAAGAAAGAAGAAAGTTAATTGCGAAGGTGATGAACATGCAACTACAACCAGTTGGACTTGGATTACCACTGGGTTATCAATTTCGTCCCTCCCCACAAGTGCTGATTAAATATTATTTGTATAAGAAACTTGTAGGAGAAGAAATATTACCTGAGGTTATTGTCAACAAGGATTTATATGGAAGTAATGCTGCTGCTCCATGGGAGCTACTTGAAGGGTGTTCAAAAGACGAAGAATTATATTACTTTACATTAGTTAAGAAGAAGCATGGTGGGAAGAATATCGAAAGGGTTACAAAAGATGGAAAATGGAAGATGGACAACAATAAGCCGGTACAAGATTTTGATGGAAAGGTAATTGGCTATAAGACAACTTTGACATTAATAGTTGATGAGAACAAGTTCGACAAAACTCATGTAGCAAAACAATGGAATTGGACCATGCATGAGTATAGCATGAAGGATGCTAACAATGGTAATGAATATTGGGTTGTTTCTGGGGTTAAGAGAGGTAGCTGCATTAATAACAAGGAAGTATCAATACCAACGTCGTTGAAAAGATCGTCACATGAGATCAATGAGGTAGATGATGATTTATTTAACAAGAATATCAAACGTCCTTGTGTATCGGCTGGATCACCACACATGACAGCATTATTGCAGCCAGCATCTTCAAAGACATCAGTAGAGTACTCCTCCAAGGTCTGTTGGGGTGCAACAACAATGCCACAAGATGAGGGATTTGCACAACTACAGCAGCATGATCAACAACTTCAAGGATTCAATGAGGGAGAACAAGATGAGGGATTCATGCCATTACAGCAACATGATGATGATAAACTTCAAGCGTGTAACGAGGGAGAACAAGATAAGGGGTTTTTACCGCTACAGCAACATGATCAACAACTTCAAGCATTCAATGAGGGATTCATACCGCTACAGCAACATGATCAACAACTTCAAGCATGCAATGACAGAGAACTTGCATCAACATTGTATGATGATGATCAACAGCTTCAAGCATGCGGCAATGATTATTTGGTTAGCATAACCAATGAGGGAGAACTTGCATCAACATCGTATGAGAACTCAGTAACATGGACTCAACCTTCTACAATTAACACATCAAATCCGACCACCATTGAACTCTCAAATTATGTCGAAAATATTGAGGGAAATGCCCTAATGTCAGAAATTTTCGAGCTTTTAATGAACGATGACGAACTCCAAGAGACAATGGAAGGCGAAGCTACAGATGCAACAACATCGTACGATCATTTCCAGCCTCATCAACAATGCACAGGAGATTCAGGAATGCAGCTAGTATATGATGATTTGAATGCTGGGTTCACGACAGAAGACTACTCTTGGTTCTCACCTCTGCTACAACAATCAATTTGAAGGCCATGATTACTGCAAAATTTAATTGTTCTATATTTTGCTGCTGAAGTATTCTGACCTCTGAAGTTGTAATTGACATTTTATAGTTTATTAATAAAATTTGAAGTTTTTTTACAACCCTGCTGGTATATCTCTATAATTTGTAATGTTATGGTTTCCTACGTTCTTGATCAATCATAGAATCTATACGATAAACATATATATGATCTCAAGTTTCTTGAAATAGTGAAGAATATTGCAATGGTCTTTGAAATATTTCCAAGAAGAAATCCAACAAAATATCCAAAAAATCTCTTTGGTAAACAAGCAAGCACCAGTGGTCTAGGGTAGAATAGCCCTGCCACGGTACAGACGCAGGTTTGATTCCGGCTGGTGCAACTAATATTACTTTTTAAAATTATTATTATTATTATATATTTTTTTTAATTTTATGGTTCTACAAAAACTATATGATGTTTACTGGAAGGACAATCGTTATAGTTAGAATGGCGGTTTGAAGAATTATTTAGGAGAGACTTATTTAAAGGACAGAAACCGTTGGTTTCTTATTGAAAAGGGCTTTGGAGTCAACAAATTTTGGACTAAAATACCCACCCTAATCATAGTATGATTTTAAGTCAAATCATATATAAGAATTTTTTTTTTTTTGTACAAAACACTATAACCTAGGTAGGGAGTGATTAACCCTAGTGGGAAAGGGCAAAATCGGAATTACACACAATTTTTGACACTATGATTCTACCTAAAATCATAAGTCTTTGTACTTTTCAACAAGTCAACAAAAGAGATTGTCTTTTCAACAATGATTTTTAAAGAGATTGTCCTTATGGAGGGTTGACTCAAAAGAGATTGTCCATCTCACCAAGAAAAACATGATTGGTGTCCTTCTCAAAAGCTACTTCAATTATTTATGTCTATGGAGGTATATTGTTCAGATTTACTATGGGCAGAGATTTATTACCCAGCCTGTTGCAGATAAAACAACCACAAGGTACAACAGTACACTGGCATCTCTGGATGGCACTTCAACCAGGCGTACCTTGCAGAGTCTGCGATCTGTGCTGTGGCAGTTCTAGTACAGCAGTCAACGACCGATTTTCTCCCAAACCAAATTAACAAACAGATTAAAATGTGAGAGTCATGTGCTTGGTCTGGTACACCAGTCTTGAGTCTAGCTTTGTGATGCAGGAACTAGATATTGGAACACAAACAAACTCACACCAATATTAAGAAGAACACTTCCTTTTCATTAATCAATAAAAACTAAGTCCTTTACATCTAACAAGAGGCCTTTATATAGGCTACAGTTTTCAAATCCTAATCAAACCCTAATATTATATAAAGGACGCAACTAACCTCCAACCCTAACATAAGAAATAAAATTACGAAAAATAGATTTGAGTTATGATCAAATCTGGACTCTACTCATCTTTAGGAATCCAACGCCACAGGCGGCATGCAAAACGGAGTTCTCTAGAAAGAGATATAATAAAACAAAACTTTCATAAAATAGCAAAATTGGCCTTTTGAAGGCCTAAACGATGTCAGAACCCCGAAAAACGCAACAGTAGTGAGCCTCGTGTGTCCTGATCGTTGGCACGTTTTCCTTCAGAAAAGGGGTCCTGATGCCACTTTGGTAAACTGGACAAAATCTCAACTTGTCGCGAGCGAGCCTCGAGCAACTTCTGGTGGCGGGCAGTCGAGCTATGCTCCCATTTCTCTTCAATATATCAGCTAACTCCTGTATGCCATCATACTCCCCCCGTTCGACGAAATTCGCCCTCGAATTTGTCTCATCGTCATTAGAAACATCAAAATAAGGCAACAAATGACGAACATTGAATACATCAGAAGTACGAATGTGACTGGTAACCGCAACCTGTAAGCATTAGAATTTATCCGCTCAATCTCCTCAAAAGGACCACTTTTTCGAGCACCCAACTTCTGTATTCACCAACAGGGATGCGATATTTAGTCAGAACAGCCATACAAATCACCAACCTCAAACTCCACAAACACCTGTGACGGTCTGCCGCTTGCTTGTACTTAACATTAGACTCAAGCAAAATTTTCTGAACAGTAGACTGAATATTTTGAATCTTCTGCAACAAATCATCTCCCTTAACATGACCATTTTTCAAATCTGGAAGAGACAAATCAGTAGAAGAATGAGGATTACACCCATAATTAATCTGAAATGGACTAAACCCTGTACTCCTATTCACAGAACGGTTAAAAGCAAACTCTGCCTGGAACATCAACTGATCCCAGCTTGTCGCATGAGCATTAACCAAAGTACGAAGTAGGTTGCCTAAAGAACGGTTAACAACTTTTGTCTGTCCATCAGTCTGTGGATGATATGCACTACTAAAATCCAACTCAGTACGCACACATTTCCATAAATTCCGCCAAAAGTGACTTAAAAACTTTGAGTCACGATCAGAAACAATTGACCGAGGTAAACCATGAAGACTGTAACTTCCGCAAAGAACAATCGAGCAACATTAACTGCATCATCTGTTTTCTTGCAGGCAATGAAATGAGCCATCTTAGAAAACCTTTCAACCACAACAAAAACAGAATCTCGACCCCGTTGTGTACGTGGTATTCCAAACACAAAATCCATACTGACTGATACTAGTCCGTGGCTGTAAAGGTACTGGTAGTGGCATGTACAATCCCGCATTTGTCGCATGTCCGTTCGACATTGGCAGATATGACAACGTACGATCAACAAACTTCTTGCACCTCTTTAAACACACTAGGCCAAAATAAGACTCAGAAAGGAGCTTGTAAGTCTTATCACGCCCAAAATGTCCTTCACTATGCAATTCCTTGATAAGTTTCAACGAAGGCTACAAGCAGGAACACACAATCGTTTCCCTTTGAAGAGAAACTTATTCTTGGACTAGAAACTCAGAACGTTTTCCAGCGGCAATGTCATCCAGAATAGCAGAAAAATAAGGGTCATCAACATATATTTCACGAAACGAATTAAAACCCAAAACCTGTGTACGCATGGTAGAAAGCAAAGCGACACGTCCACTAAGAGCATCTGCAACATTATTCTGAACACCAAACTTGTGCTTCAGTACAAAAGTATAATCCTCCATATATTGAGACCATCTCATATGCCGAGAACTTACTTTATCTTGACTGCCAATACTGTGGAAGAACAGTTTTCCATCTTTTATGTCAGATGTATATTGTAAAGATATGTTAGGCATATAATTTCGTAATAAAGTTTAGATTTTACCCTTAAAAAAGGCTTCCGAGCAATAAATATATAAATATGTAAATTATCTCATTATTTCAGATCTTGATCAGGGAGCATTATGCGCAAATGTGCGTAGGCATCTGATATGAATTTACATGTTGTGCCAATTCTCTTGTGCCTGAACATGTGGTATAGATGAGTAAATACCATGTTCTACACATGCCGACATAACTGAAGTTAATTAACGTGAAAAATGAACTATTGGACTATCTCTAGATCTCTTTTACAAGTAAATGCAGATCAAGAAGAAAATCCACACACACTACTTGAACCTGTATCATAACAAAGGATTGTTGTATTATATTAAACAGTAGACATGAAGAAGTTTGATATATATATATAGTACATACTATACTAAAATCAATCAAAGGTTTGTTCCAATCGAAATAAATTCTAAGAAATAATACCCTACATAGTACATACTATACTAAAAGATTACTCTGATTCTAAACTCCTCGATCAACTTCCCGTTCATACCATCACAGTTCTTAGATCTCTTCTAGTTTGACACCATCTTCAGTTGGTATATACTTCTTCCAGAATGAATGTAGCGACCATATTCTGGACATCTCTTCAATTGGTATTCCCTTAGTTTCAGGCAAGGTTATGTAGATGAAGAGACTCATTCCAAAAACGCATATGGCGAACACGAAGAAGAGCAAAAATTTAAGGTGACAAAGCAATATCAAGAAAGCTTGACCAATCACAAATGTCCAGAACATGTTGAGTGAAACATTAACACTCTGTCCAGCTGATCGAACTTCTAGAGGAAGTATTCGCTAATGACTAGCCATGCTAAAGGACCCCAAGAATAAGCAAAACCTGTAACGAAAGCGCAAATGAACAACACCACAATAATGGCATAGGCGCCACTTACGTTCCCCTCACCACTCCATTTAAACTTGTACCAGATTAGACCTCCAACTACCAACTGCATGAATGATAAGGAAGAGAACACATTAACAACAAAATATTGGTATATATATCACACTATCGAGAAAAAATAAATCATGCATATATATTGAAATTACCTGAGAAATAAACATTTGAATTCCGCCTGCAAGGAATAGTGTTCGTCTACCTTTCCTATCAGCAAGCCATATAGCAACAAAAGTAGCAAGAACATTGACACCACCAGTTATAAGAGCTGACATTAAAGAAGCATCACCACCAAAACCGAGAGTCTTGAAAAGAACAGGAGCATAGAACATAACTACATTAATGCCTGTAATTTGCTGTAAAGAAGGAAGTGCAACCGAATAAGTTAACTGAGGTCTGTACTTCCTGTCAAAAAATAGTCTATGCCATGGATCTGTAACTTTCTTTGAAGCTTCACTAGCTGCGACAAGATCATTATACTCTTCATCCACATTAGCAACTCCCCGGATTCTTTGGAGCCTTTTCTTGGCCTCCTCAGGACGATTTCTATCAATTAGAAGTTAGGTGTTTCAGGTAAAAATATCCCACCAACAAGGATAACCAAACCTGGTACAGCAGCTAGACCTAAACTCCATCTCCAACCATTCTCCATTCTGTTTGTGAAATAGTTAAGACGTTTGCGATCAAATACCAATTGTGATGAACAATTGAAACATCTGGTTAAGTGCACGCGCATCTTGTATGGAGCCATCTCAGAGAGGTACAGGGGCACAGACTGTAGCACATACAACAACAAATCAAGTTATATATATATATACTTACCGGACTCTTCGTAAAATAAAATATCAACTAAAACTATAAAGGTGGTGAAAAAATATATGTAGGGAGATCAAACTTCTCTGTCAGAAGACTCGTTAGCCTTATTAATTATATGTATAAACAAAATTAATTTCAACTAGTAACTAAATTTGTACCTGACTCGCAAAACCAACACAACACCAAGCAGAAGTCTACCAATAATTAGCATTGCTAGGTTCTGAGCCAAACCATTCATAACGGCTCCAACGACAAACACCAAACCACCATAAAATATAGTCCAGGTGCGCCCAATCTTCTTGTAATCCATGATGCTACAAAGGATGCTAGAAGAGCAGCTATATATAATGATGACGTAAAAGCGTAAGAATTTGACTATCAAATTTGCAGTATTGATTGATGATTGAATACCACTCTCCTTTCTGTACACCGATGGGAAAAAACTCTTCAAGAAAGGTGTCATAGATGTAACTCACCTACAATATATTTTCATACAAAACTCATAAGTATATATTAAAAATCGTATAACAAAAATTTGTACACATTAGATTAAGTTGTTTTTAATTAATTACTTACCAGAGATACCAATGTCATAGCCAAAGATCAGACCACCATAGCAGCCACAATGCATGCAATTATAACATACATAGTCGTCTCTCCGGGGTAATCTTTACCCGGTTCTCTTCCTCCTGATGATGGAACAATTCCTCCTGCCATTATTGGTATGTATGTATTAGAATCTTCTTTCTTTAATTTGTTTGCTTTGCTTATATTGAAGAAAGTGATTCTACCATGTTCCATATATATAGAGTTTCATTAGATTTAATGTACACTTTAATTTGATTAGTTTTAGCTGACACTAATTCGGAATGGGATTTGGTCTTTTACACAAACACGATCTGTAATAACAATTGGACTTGGTGTATTTGGTCTGGTAAATACAGGACTGTCATTGGCAGTCTGGCATGCACCATCTACCAGAAACTATAGATGGTGGTATATATTATGGTATGACGAATTCGAAGCTGTAAATTATGATCTTTTTACTTTTTATATGATGACTGGTGGAACTAATCTTCTCATTGATCATCCTCTACCAATTGTAAGAATCCTTCTATGAAGTTGTACGTCAAACGCTAGAAATCATTATAAATAAATTTGAATTTCATTATTCAACTATTACCATTTAATATATATATTATCTGTTTCGAAAATCATTACAATTAGTTGACGACTTAACCTTGGTGTGCATTCCCATCACCAAGATGTTATAATACATCTTACTAACATAAAATTCAGTACACCTATATATGGTCTATGAAATGACTAGTTATCGAGGTCCTGAGAAGGCTTTAACACACGCCAAGAACATGAAAAGCGCGCAGCTGGCCTTGCCATATCACCTAAAATTTTGAAATTGATTTCATTAGTATAGCTGTTAATGCTGTGAGAACACTCCAATTTCACGATCATATTGAATATCGACGAGGAAGCTTATAGCTGTAATAGGTAATAGAGAGATACGTACTTGATCCAACCCAGCGAATATGGCACTTTGTGTACGTAGAAGCCTCCAGTCAGAACAAATGCAAGCATGCATTGTGACTGTGACCACCGTGACGCCTGTTTGTGCGGCATCCATAATCAATGCCCCAAATGCAAGTCCAAGACCTTGAGCGACCATGACATACCCCAGCAATACAGCGATTTAATGTCAACATGAATGCACCTAATTCAGGTTTTCAAACTAGCCATCCATGGGCAAGTCTCCCACGACTCTAGTCATATAGTATGAGGATAGTGTATACATGCCTGATGCCCATTCCTAGCTTGCGAGAGATAGCTTGTTCTTGAGGGAACGCGAAAACTGCGTTGGCAGATGGAAGTACACTGCAGAAGATTGTGATAAAGAAGAGCTAGCAGACCAAGCGGTCTCGGACATTTCAACTGTCTGATTGCCACCACATAATTCAAGCTAATAAAGCTGCTGCTATCACTTGGAATATTCTTAGGGAGCTGAATGATGCATGTCTCCTTTCTCTGAGACTTCTTTGGAGTAGGATGGTGTGAATTGATTGAACACAACTTGTAGTACTAATGCATCTTTTCTTCTCCTCTCCATGGGATCTCTTAGCCAACAAGTTTGTGTTGTGCGCAGCGGATAGTTATGCACAAATATGATGATTGAACTAATGTATAAAGTAAAACGAAAAACGACAAAGGTAAAACAAGCAATCACACACAAGACAAGATATACGTGGTTCGGCAATATGCCTACGTCCACGGGGAGAAAGGATGATGCTTTTCTTATCAAAGACAATTGTACAAGCCCTCACGAAGAAACCTAAGTTCTCTTCGTCACAAAGTTCTCTCAAAAACTCTAATGGCTTCTCACAATCTCTCTCTTATAGAAAAAAAGTTTTTTTTTTTGTCTCACATCTATTGGCTTTATAGTATAGCCTTACAATAGCACCGAATTGGGCCCAAAAACAGGCCCATTGAACAAAACTAGAGGAGGACGTACGTACGTCGAAATCACGTACGTACGTTTCTTCACGTTATTCGTCATCTGGCATATGGGACGTTCGAACGTCCTAATCACGTTCGTACGTTCCTTCCCTGAAAACTTCCCTGCCTCACAGGACGTACGAACGCCTTAAATGCGTACGTACGTTCCTGAACGAAAAAGTTATCTGCCACCTTGAACGTACGAACGTCCTAAAAGCGTACGTACGTTCCTGAATGAAAAACTTCCCTCCGTCCAAATTTTCACATAAAACCCAACAGTTTGTAGTTTTGGTCGTGGAAGCTACCATGCAGACTTCCTTCACATTGGGGGCAAATACTCTGTCACAGCCTCTGGCAGTGGCGAAAGCTCAAAATTTGCCACGGCCAAGGACAGTATCAAATAACATTTTGAAAATTATAAATAAAAAAAAAAAAAAAAAATTGATATTAGGATGATCCCTCCATAATTAACTTGTTTTGGTACGGAATTCTTTCATACAAAAACCTAACCCTAAAGGTTGCTGGGAAATGGCTATAATCTTGTGGGCTATTGGGCCTTAATTTGAAAGCCCAAATTTTAGAAAAGCCCATTCAACAAAAAGCCCAATAAAAAAGCCCTATACAATTTGAGTCCTTTTAGGACTCCACCTTGGTTGCCGCCACCTTGCTCACACCGTTTAGCTCTCTCTCTATATATATTTCAATTATTTTTAGAGAAAAGGAAGCAAGAAAGAAGAAGAAGAAGAAGAAGAAGAAAGTTAATTGCGAAGGTGATGAACATGCAACTACATCCAGTTGGACTTGGATTACCACTGGGTTATCAATTTCGTCCCTCCCCACAAGTGCTGATTAAATATTATTTGTATAAGAAACTTGTAGGAGAAGAAATATTACCTGAGGTTATTGTCAACAAGGATTTATATGGAAGTAATGCTGCTGCTCCATGGGAGCTACTTGAAGGGTGTTCAAAAGACGAAGAATTATATTACTTTACATTAGTTAAGAAGAAGCATGGTGGGAAGAATATCGAAAGGGTTACAAAAGATGGAAAATGGAAGATGGACAACAATAAGCCGGTACAAGATTTTGATGGAAAGGTAATTGGCTATAAGACAACTTTGACATTAATAGTTGATGAGAACAAGTTCGACAAAACTCATGTAGCAAAACAATGGAATTGGACCATGCATGAGTATAGCATGAAGGATGCTAACAATGGTAATGAATATTGGGTTGTTTCTGGGGTTAAGAGAGGTAGCTGCATTAATAACAAGGAAGTATCAATACCAACGTCGTTGAAAAGATCGTCACATGAGATCAATGAGGTAGATGATGATTTATTTAACAAGAATATCAAACGTCCTTGTGTATCGGCTGGATCACCACACATGACAGCATTATTGCAGCCAGCATCTTCAAAGACATCAGTAGAGTACTCCTCCAAGGTCTGTTGGGGTGCAACAACAATGCCACAAGATGAGGGATTTGCACAACTACAGCAGCATGATCAACAACTTCAAGGATTCAATGAGGGAGAACAAGATGAGGGATTCATGCAATTACAGCAACATGATGATGATAAACTTCAAGCGTGTAACGAGGGAGAACAAGATAAGGGGTTTTTACCGCTACAGCAACATGATCAACAACTTCAAGCATTCAATGAGGGATTCATACCGCTACAGCAACATGATCAACAACTTCAAGCATGCAATGACAGAGAACTTGCATCAACATTGTATGATGATGATCAACAGCTTCAAGCATGCGGCAATGATTATTTGGTTAGCATGACCAATGAGGGAGAACTTGCATCAACATCGTATGAGAACTCAGTAACATGGACTCAACCTTCTACAATTAACACATCAAATCCGACCACCATTGAACTCTCAAATTATGTCGAAAATATTGAGGGAAATGCCCTAATGTCAGAAATTTTCGAGCTTTTAATGAACGATGACGAACTCCAAGAGACAATGGAAGGCGAAGCTACAGATGCAACAACATCGTACGATCATTTCCAGCCTCATCAACAATGCACATGAGATTCAGGAATGCAGCTAGTATATGATGATTTGAATGCTGGGTTCACGACAGAAGACTACTCTTGGTTCTCACCTCTGCTACAACAATCAATTTGAAGGCCATGATTACTGCAAAATTTAATTGTTCTATATTTTGCTGCTGAAGTATTCTGACCTCTGAAGTTGTAATTGACATTTTATAGTTTATTAATAAAATTTGAAGTTTTTTTACAACCCTGCTGGTATATCTCTATAATTTGTAATGTTATGGTTGCCTACGTTCTTGATCAATCATAGAATCTATACGATAAACATATATATGATCTCAAGTTTCTTGAAATAGTGAAGAATATTGCAATGGTCTTTGAAATATTTCCAAGAAGAAATCCAACAAAATATCCAAAAAATCTCTTTGGTAAACAAGCAAGCACCAGTGGTCTAGGGTAGAATAGCCCTGCCACGGTACAGACGCAGGTTTGATTCCGGCTGGTGCAACTATTACTTTTTAAAATTATTATTATTATTATATATTTTTTTTAATTTTATGGTTCTACAAAAACTATATGATGTTTACTGGAAGGACAATCGTTATAGTTAGAATGGCGGTTTGAAGAATTATTTAGGAGAGACTTATTTAAAAGGACAGAAACCGTTGGTTTCTTATTGAAAAGGGCTTTGGAGTCAACAAATTTTGGACTAAAATACCCACCCTAATCATAGTATGATTTTAAGTCAAATCATATATAAGAATTTTTTTTTTTTGCACAAAACACTATAACCTAGGTAGGGAGTGATTAACCCTAGTGGGAAAGGGCAAAATCGGAATTACACAAATTTTTGACACTATGATTCTACCTAAAATCATAAGTCTTTGTACTTTTCAACAAGTCAACAAAAGAGATTGTCTTTTTCAACAATGATTTTTAAAGAGATTGTCCTTATGGAGGGTTGACTCAAAAGAGATTGTCCTTCTCACCAAGAAAAACATGATTGGTGTCCTTCTCAAAAGCTACTTCAATTATTTATGTCTATGGAGGTATATTGTTCAGATTTACTATGGGCAGAGATTTATTACCCAGCCTGTTGCAGATAAAACAACCACAAGGTACAACAGTACACTGGCATCCCTGGATGGCACTTCAACCAGGCGTACCTTGCAGAGTCTGCGATCTGTGCTGTGGCAGTTCTATTACAGCAGTCAACGACCGATTTTCTCTCAAACCAAATTAACAAACAGATTAAAATGTGAGAGTCATGTGCTTGGTCTGGTACACCAGTCTTGAGTCTAGCTTTGTGATGCAGGAACTAGATATTGGAACACAAACAAACTCACACCAATATTAAGAAGAACACTTCCTTTTCATTAATCAATAAAAACTAAGTCCTTTACATCTAACAAGAGGCCTTTATATAGGCTACAGTTTTCAAATCCTAATCAAACCCTAATATTATATAAAGGACGCAACTAACCTCCAACCCTAACATAAGAAATAAAATTACGAAAAATAGATTTGAGTTATGATCAAATCTGGACTCTACTCATCTTTAGGAATCCAACGCCACAGGCGGCATGCAAAACGGAGTTCTCTAGAAAGAGATATAAATAAAACAAAACTTTCATAAAATAGCAAAATTGGCCTTTTGAAGGCCTAAACGATGTCAGAACCCCGAAAAACGCAACAGTAGTGAGCCTCGTGTGTCCTGATCGTTGGCACGTTTTCCTTCAGAAAAGGGGTCCTGATGCCACTTTGGTAAACTGGACAAAATCTCAACTTGTCGCGAGCGAGCCTCGAGCAACTTCTGGTGGCGGGCAGTCGAGCTATGCTCCCATTTCTCTTCAAATATATCAGCTAACTCCTGTATGCCATCATACTCCCCCCGTTCGACGAAATTCGCCCTCAAATTTGTCTCATCGTCATTAGAAACATCAAAATAAGGCAACAAATGACGAACATTGAATACATCAGAAGTACGAATGTGACTGGGTAACCGCAACCTGTAAGCATTAGAATTTATCCGCTCAATCTCCTCAAAAGGACCACTTTTTCGAGCACCCAACTTCTGTATTCACCAGCAGGGATGCGATATTTAGTCAGAACAGCCCATACAAATCACCAACCTCAAACTCCACAAAACACCTGTGACGGTCTGCCGCTTGCTTGTACTTAACATTAGACTCAAGCAAAATTTTCTGAACAGTAGACTGAATATTTTGAATCTTCTGCAACAAATCATCTCCCTTAACATGACCATTTTTCAAATCTGGAAGAGACAAATCAGTAGAAGAATGAGGATTACACCCATAATTAATCTGAAATGGACTAAACCCTGTACTCCTATTCACAGAACGGTTAAAAGCAAACTCTGCCTGGAACATCAACTGATCCCAGCTTGTCGCATGAGCATTAACCAAAGTACGAAGTAGGTTGCCTAAAGAACGGTTAACAACTTTTGTCTGTCCATCAGTCTGTGGATGATATGCACTACTAAAATCCAACTCAGTGCGCACACATTTCCATAAATTCCGCCAAAAGTGACTTAAAAACTTTGAGTCACGATCAGAAACAATTGACCGAGGTAAACCATGAAGACTGTAAACTTCCGCAAAGAACAATCGAGCAACATTAACTGCATCATCTGTTTTCTTGCAGGCAATGAAATGAGCCATCTTAGAAAACCTTTCAACCACAACAAAAACAGAATCTCGACCCCGTTGTGTACGTGGTAATCTAAACACAAAATCCATACTGACTGATACTAGTCCGTGGCTGTAAAGGTACTGGTAGTGGCATGTACAATCCCGCATTTGTCGCATGTCCGTTCGACATTTGGCAGATATGACAACGTACGATCAACAAACTTCTGCACCTCTTTAAACACACTAGGCCAAAAATAAGACTCAGAAAGGAGCTTGTAAGTCTTATCACGCCCAAAATGTCCTTCACTATGCAATTCCTTGATAAGTTTCAAACGAAGGCTACAAGCAGGAACACACAATCGTTTCCCTTTGAAGAGAAACTTATCTTGGACTAGAAACTCAGAACGTTTTCCAGCGGCAATGTCATCCAGAATAGCAGAAAAATAAGGGTCATCAACATATATTTCACGAAACGAATTAAAACCCAAAACCTGTGTACGCATGGTAGAAAGCAAAGCGACACGTCCACTAAGAGCATCTGCAACATTATTCTGAACACCAAACTTGTGCTTCAGTACAAAAGTATAATCCTCCATATATTGAGACCATCTCATATGCCGAGAACTTACTTTATCTTGACTGCCAATACTGTGGAAGAACAGTTTTCCATCTTTTATGTCAGATGTATATTGTAAAGATATGTTAGGCATATAATTTCGTAATAAAGTTTAGATTTTACCCTTAAAAAAGGATTCCGAGCAATAAATATATAAATATGTAAATTATCTCATTATTTCAGATCTTGATCAGGGAGCATTATGCGCAAATGTGCGTAGGCATCTGATATGAATTTACATGTTGTGCCAATTCTCTTGTGCCTGAACATGTGGTATAGATGAGTAAATACCATGTTCTACACATGCCGACATAACTGAAGTTAATTAACGTGAAAAATGAACTATTGGACTATCTCTAGATCTCTTTTACAAGTAAATGCAGATCAAGAAGAAAATCCACACACACTACTTGAACCTGTATCATAACAAAGGATTGTTGTATTATATTAAACAGTAGACATGAAGAAGTTTGATATATATATAGTACATACTATACTAAAATCAATCAAAGGTTTGTTCCAATCGAAAATAAATTCTAAGAAATAATACCTACATAGTACATACTATACTAAAAGATTACTCTGATTCTAAACTCCTCGATCAACTTCCCGTTCATACCATCACAGTTCTTAGATCTCTTCTAGTTTGACACCATCTTCAGTTGGTATATACTTCTTCCAGAATGAATGTAGCGACCATATTCTGGACATCTCTTCAATTGGTATTCCCTTAGTTTCAGGCAAGGTTATGTAGATGAAGAGACTCATTCCAAAAACGCATATGGCGAACACGAAGAAGAGCAAAAATTTAAGGTGACAAAGCAATATCAAGAAAGCTTGACCAATCACAAATGTCCAGAACATGTTGAGTGAAACATTAACACTCTGTCCAGCTGATCGAACTTCTAGAGGAAGTATTTCGCTAATGACTAGCCATGCTAAAGGACCCCAAGAATAAGCAAAACCTGTAACGAAAGCGCAAATGAACAACACCACAATAATGGCATAGGCGCCACTTACGTTCCCCTCACCACTCCATTTAAACTTGTACCAGATTAGACCTCCAACTACCAACTGCATGAATGATAAGGAAGAGAACACATTAACAACAAAATATTGGTATATATATCACACTATCGAGAAAAAATAAATCATGCATATATATTGAAATTACCTGAGAAATAAACATTTGAATTCCGCCTGCAAGGAATAGTGTTCGTCTACCTTTCCTATCAGCAAGCCATATAGCAAAAAAGTAGCAAGAACATTGACACCACCAGTTATAAGAGCTGACATTAAAGAAGCATCACCACCAAAACCGAGAGTCTTGAAAAGAACAGGAGCATAGAACATAACTACATTAATGCCTGTAATTTGCTGTAAAGAAGGAAGTGCAACCGAATAAGTTAACTGAGGTCTGTACTTCCTGTCAAAAAATAGTCTATGCCATGGATCTGTAACTTTCTTTGAAGCTTCACTAGCTGCGACAAGATCATTATACTCTTCATCCACATTAGCAACTCCCCGGATTCTTTGGAGCCTTTTCTTGGCCTCTTCAGGACGATTTCTATCAATTAGAAAGTTAGGTGTTTCAGGTAAAAATATCCCACCAACAAGGATAACCAAACCTGGTACAGCAGCTAGACCTAAACTCCATCTCCAACCATTCTCCATCCTGTTTGTGAAATAGTTAAGAACGTTTGCGATCAAAATACCAATTGTGATGAACAATTGAAACATCTGGTTAAGTGCACCGCGCATCTTGTATGGAGCCATCTCAGAGAGGTACAGGGGCACAGACTGTAGCACATACAACAACAAATCAAGTTATATATATATATACTTACCGGACTCTTCGTTAAAATAAAATATCAACTAAAACTATAAAGGTGGTGAAAAAAATATATGTAGGGAGATCAAACTTCTCTGTCAGAAGACTCGTTAGCCCTATTAATTATATGTATAAACAAAATTAATTTCAACTAGTAACTAAATTTGTACCTGACTCGCAAAACCAACACCAACACCAAGCAGAAGTCTACCAATAATTAGCATTGCTAGGTTCTGAGCCAAACCATTCATAACGGCTCCAACGACAAACACCAAACCACCATAAAATATAGTCCAGGTGCGCCCAAATCTTCTTGTAATCCATGATGCTACAAAGGATGCTAGAAGAGCAGCTATATATAATGATGACGTAAAAAGCGTAAGAATTTGACTATCAAATTTGCAGTATTGATTTGATGATTGAATACCACTCTCCTTTCTGTACACCGATGGAAAAAAACTCTTCAAGAAAGGTGTCATAGATGTAACTCCACCTACAATATATTTTCATACAAAACTCATAAGTATATATTAAAAATCGTATAACAAAAATTTGTACACATTAGATTAAGTTGTTTTTAATTAATTACTTACCAGAGATACCAATGTCATAGCCAAAGATCAGACCACCCATAGCAGCCACAATGCATGCAATTATAACATACATAGTCGTCTCTCCGGGGTAATCTTTACCCGGTTCTCTTCCTCCTGATGATGGAACAATTCCTCCTGCCATTATTGGTATGTATGTATTAGAATCTCTTTCTTTAATTTGTTTGCTTTGCTTATATTGAAGAAAGTGATTCTACCATGTTCCATATATAGAGTTTCATTAGATTTAATGTACACTTTAATTTGATTAGTTTTAGCTGACACTAATTCGGAATGGGATTTGGTCTTTTACACAAACACGATCTGTAATAACAATTGGACTTGGTGTATTTGGTCTGGTAAATACAGGACTGTCATTGGCAGTCTGGCATGCACCATCTACCAGAAACTATAGATGGTGGTATATATTATGGTATGACGAATTCGAAGCTGTAAATTATGATCTTTTTACTTTTTATATGATGACTGGTGGAACTAATCTTCTCATTGATCATCCTCTACCAATTGTAAGAATCCTTTTATGGAAGTTGTACGTCAAACGCTAGAAATCATTATAAATAAATTTGAATTTCATTATTCAACTATTACCATTTAATATATATATTATCTGTTTCGAAAAATCATTACAATTAGTTGACGACTTAACCTTGGTGTGCATTCCCATCACCAAGATGTTATAATACATCTTACTAACATAAAATTCAGTACACCTATATATGGTCTATGAAATGACTAGTTATCGAGGTCCTGAGAAGGCTTTAACACGCCAAGAACATGAAAAGCGCGCAGCTGGCCTTGCATATCACCTAAAATTTTGAAATTGATTTCATTAGTATAGCTGTTAATGCTGTGAGAACACTCCAATTCACGATCATATTGAATATCGACGAGAAGCTTATAGCTGTAATAGGTAATAGAGAGATACGTACTTGATCCAACCCAGCGAATATGGCACTTTGTGTACGTAGAAGCCTCCAGTCAGAACAAATGCAAGCAGCATTGTGACTGTGACCACCGTGGACGCCTGTTTGTGCGGCATCCATAATCAATGCCCCAAATGCAAGTCCAAGACCTTGAGCGAGCATGACATACCCAGCAGCAATCAGCATAGATTAATGTCAAATGAATGCACCTAATGAGGTTCAAACTAGCCATCCACCTCTGGCTCATATAGCATTAGTATGAGTAGTGTATACATGCCTGATGCCCATTCCTAGCTTGCGAGAGATAGCTTGTTCTTGGGGAACGCGAAAACTGCGTTGGCAGATGGAAGTACACCGCAGAAGATTGTGATAAGAAGAGCTAGCAGACCAAGCCGGTCTGGACATTTCAACTGTCTGATTGCCACCACATAATTCCAGCTAAAAAGCTGCTGCTATCACTTGGAATATTCTTAGGGAGCTGAATGATGCATGTCTCCTTTCTCTGAGACTTCTTTGGAGTAGGATGGTGAATTGATTGAACCAACTTGTAGTACTAATGCATCTTTTCTTCTCCTCTCCATGGGATC